>VZTT01029509.1:12535-32793 GCA_013400855.1 Buphagus erythrorhynchus | reverse complement strand
CTCCTCTCCTCTCCTCTCCTCTCCTCTCCTCTCTTTTTTTCTTCTCTTCCTCTCATCCACTCTCGTCTCCACTTGTTTCCTCTCCTTTCCACTGAATTTTCTATCCAGTATCTCTAGGGAAGTCTGTCTGTCCAGCAGGTAAGAAGTGTGTTTTGGAGACAGATGCCCTGCAGCACTGGTTGCATGAGGACTGAAACAGAGATCAAGGAGAAATCATCAATCTCCCTATGAGCTGTGTAACCAATATTTCTTATTTCAAGTTCAGTGGTCTGCAGGGAGGAAAGGGTTTAACAGATGCGTTTTTTAAAGGATCAGGTAGAGTGTGGTCAACACTGCTGTCCTGTCTGTGAGTCTGCCTGGCAGAGCAAACCTGTTGCTGTTTAGGAGCTAGCCCTAGCTGCTGCCAGCCGTACCTTGCTGCCCCGTGGCTCCCAGGAGGCTGGGGAGGAGGAGGCGCGGAGGGCAGCTGCCCTCGCCGCCTGCGTGCCTGGGCCGGGGCCGCAGGCTGCCCGTGCGCAGATTGGCTCGCACAGAGTCTCGGATCGAGTATAAATCCCCAGACTGAGCTGAAACATCTGCAAATAGCTGGGAGCCGGCGTTCTCGAGAGGCCTGTGGCTGCTGCTGGCTCCGTGCGTGTTCATCCCTTCCATCTGACTTCGCTACCCGGGAGAACGAGCTGCGAGCGCGGGCTCCTCCGGGAAGCTCCCGGCGCTTCCACGCCGGCACACGAGGCACAGGGCTGCCTTAGGCTGGCTTTGTGAGAGGGGACGCGGCCACCGAAGAGCAGTGCCCGTGCTCTGGGCCCCTGTGGCCGGGCACACACGGGTGTGGCACAGCCCGGTGAGCGGGGCCGCGCTGCTCACCTGGCGCTCCTGGGCCGGGAGCTCCTTACGGCCGGGAGCCCGATCTGTGCCTGAGCCCTGCAACACGCCAGGTTTGCTGACCTTACAGGCACTGCAAACCGCATGATCCCCCACAGCCTTTTGCAGAGGTTATGAGACTGGGGAGCATGCGGTTAAAAGGGAACTAGGCCGTGTATTTACACGGGTTTATTTGATTCTTTTCCTCTCCTGGTGCAGCGCGTTATTTTATTTGCTGCAAAATTGCCTTCGGCAATTAGATGGACACTTTTCTGCGTGTGAGAAATCTAAAGAAATTAAAAGTCTTTGAGGGGCTTATACACCATCTTGTGTTTAGCTAAGATGAAGCTTAGCAACAACCCGGTCTAAGATGAGTTTATACACAGGCACATAAAGCTCCAGGGTGGTCTTAGTGGGTCTGCTGGATCCACCCTTCATCTGCAGTGCTCCAGCCATGTTTCCTGCCGTGAGTTTGCACAGGTGTCTGCATAACTTGCCTCCCAGTGTACTTGTTTTTCGTGATGAGACACCACACTGAAAAACATCACATTACACCAGCTTAGCCTGAGATCAGTTTGCTGGGCTGACAGTCAGGGGAAAACCTCTGGTGAACTGTGCACATCTGACACAAGAGTGGGGAGATCGTCAGGCTCTGGACCCCTCAGGACCATTTTTAGAGATGTGCTTTCCAGGCCTGACCTGCCCTGAGCATGACATAAGGGAGCCCACACAGTGAGTCAGTGTTGGAACCGAATTCCTGGCGCTCAGTCCTCTGCTCACTCTGCTAAACCACACTGAGATTAAACCAACAGAGGCAAAGAGGGAGCCTGGATATAAGGGAATTTAGCAGGGAACCTGCCTTGACTTATTAATGGAAACTTTTGAAAACAGGCAGCAGCAGTAATTTTATTATATTTTTTTCCCATGCTGAAACAATTTGTGTGCAGTAGAGTCATTCCCTGGAAAAACATTTCTTTAATTTATCTTCTTTAATTATCACTCATCTTTAGCAGCATCTGGTTCTGATATTTTATTAGAAAGTTTGCATGTTTAAACCAGGCCTGAGTGGTATATAATTTTTTCTTGTTTCCATTTCTACTGTGCTGGTACTTCCCGTGGTGGGAAGAGATTGGCTTTGCTTTATTTCACAAGGAATAATAAATCATACAGCCATTCTATTTAACATCATTATTACCATGTAAGCATGCTCAGAGACATATCCTGCAGATTAAGTGATGTATTCACTTGAGGTTAGAATGCCAAGCATTACAAACAGCAGACTGGGTTCCTGTTGCAAAGAGATGCATGCTGCTTATGGCAAGATGTTCTTTCTACCCAAGATCTTAGCATTTGACTGGTGGTGCTGAACAGCTTATGATGTCCAAAACAAAGACTGATTTTTGAGAGGACTCCTTAAAATTGGGCACCTGTAATATTTCTCAAGTTGTACTTCCAAAGCATGAGGTACTCGACATCCAGCTCCCTGCTGAGATTTTAAGCTGTAGTTTCTATGAGGGATTGTGGACAGAAGAAGAAAGATTGATGCTCTTATGGGCCAGTTCTTCCTTTGTTAGTAATGCTTTTTGAGACTAGGTCCCTGCTAGGGGACAAGGTGCTGCTCAGGGTATCTAAGGTTCACAAACCTTTTGTTTCTGCTGCTGATTCTTTCTTCATGTCATGCTGCTTGATTCTTTCTAAATGTCATTTTATGATCATATATTATCTTCTCTAAAGTAACTCACCAGTGTTGCTGGTGGGTTGGTGAGAAATCGTCTCTCAGATAAAGATGAATTCAACTGTAGCAAGAAGATACCTGTTTTTCTGAACAGGAGAAAAATGTCTTTTAGAGAACTGCAGATATAAGCTATCACCACTTTGTATCAGAAAGGATTAAAATGAGATCATGATGTCAGGTATCAAAGGAGAATTTTGGACCGAAATAAAGAAGAGCAGATGTCAGTTGAAGGTTTTCAGCACCTACAGTATATTGCATTTTCTTTCATGTGACATCTGCTTACTTAACATGTGGTGTATACTTAGTTTGTGGTCTGTCTGTTTTCCCTATCGTGAAATGTTTTCTTCTGGTTAGACAGAATTATGGTCTGTGTGGTAAGGGTAAATTAAATATGACCTAGCAGTCACTTGTCCCCATATACAAAAGCTAGTGAGTCTGCTGTTGTCCAGCAAGGGCTCTGTCCTCTCATACTGGTGCACAGCTATAATGCCCACAGGAGCCTTGATGAAATTTCATCTAAATTAGCAGTTTGGTTTTGGAAGAGAAGAACTGCTGGTCTTGAAAGGGAACATGGACAAGGCAATGCTGTGCAGATATGGCTCAGATGATCATGAGCAGGGTATGCTTTAGTACTTCTTGTTACTGCCCTGGAATAGGAAGACTGAGCAGACCTGGCACATACTCTATTGCAAGATCACTGATGTGCTGATAGGCTAAGTATGAATTCAGGTGACTTACACAAGCCTAGTTTGCATATTTTCAGTAGAGAAGAGGATACTAGGCCCTGGCAAAGAGCATTACCATTTCCAGCACCAACAGGCAGTGGTCTCTCCAGGTGGCAAGAGCTTGCCCCATTGTGTCTGTTCAAGCCCTCAGACAGCAGGACTGGCAGCACTTCTGCCCTTCTGGTGTCTGATGGGCCACAAAGCCCACAAGAGAAAAAGACAGGTTGGCTCAGACGTCAGGCACTGTCTGATGCTCTGGTTGGCATGAGAGCATAGGGTGGAGACAATTGCCAGTGTCTGAACAGCAGGGCTCACATCCCTAGTTTCAGCAGTTTGTTGCTAGAAACTGGGTCTTGGCCTCACCTTGGACATTGAGCCTTGGCCAGCTGGGGCACATTTCAAGAGTCTGGGTCTCAACTTTCCTTGAGTTGCCAGGGATTGTAATACAGGGAGGAAAGGTTTCACCAAAAGCCATGTTTGGATGGCTGTGGACTTTCCCTCAAGGATAGTGTGATAAATCGTGCCCACAAAATGTCAAAACCACTTTCTCAAAACTATCATATTGTTTCCTTTTTCAAAAAGCATTTACAAAATGAGCAGTTCTTCCCCATCCTCCAAATTATCCACAGCTCTGCCCCTTTGGCAACTGAGGCAGGTCTCTGCTTCTGCAGACACTACAACGAATGCCTGAGTCTCGGTCTGGTGCCCCTGAACAGCTCCCCAAGATCTCCTTGGCTCTGAAAAGAGAGTCCTGCTGATGCAGCCAGAGTTGATTTGTGCTTCTCGCTTGTCAGACTTTTGGCTCTGTCTTTCCCAACCAGTTCAGTAGGCCCTGCAGGAAGCTGAACCAGACTCCTGGGAGCCCATGACTTTCCCATTGTCCTGTGTTAACTGCAGGGCTGGCTGAGTTCAAGACATTTTTCTTCCTTTTCTGATTGTTTTCCTTACAGTCTACTATTAAGCATAACCCGAATATTTGCGCAATAAACAGTTATTAGGCCAGTGCACACTGTTAAAATTATTGCAGGATAGCTCTGTGCCTATCACACCATGCACTACCCAGCTAAATATGCAACAGGCTGCTCCTTGTCCATCATGACCCCAGGACATCAACATGTGATGCACATAGAGTGACACCTGCCCCAACACCTGTGCTCTTCTGGTCAGACTGACTAAGCAAGCTGGAGCTTCAGGGATGTTTCCTAAAAGGTTTTATTAGGAAGATTTGAACTGAGGCCATGTGGCAACGCTAAGGTTTGGTCTTGGCTGGTTTTATCTTGTTTCACTGATTTTGGAACAACAGTGAAGAGATCACCCATCTCTGAGGTCAAGTGCAAATAGGCAGCAGCTCAGTTTAATCAAGGATATAACACAAAGGTAGTGGAAGATTGTCTTCATTTGTCCAATGTACTCTGTTAGACAGATGACATCAGAGTGTCATTGCAGTGTCTAAAGAGATAATAATTTTTTCCATGTAAAGAGAAAAACACATCTCCAGACTCTGCTGGATCTTAAAATGAAAAGAAAATTAAAAAGAAAATGCAAGTGGAGACTAATGTGCTCTTCCATCTCTAGCTGAGTCCCATCCCTGCTCCCTTCTGGGAGGATGGTACAATTTTTGTGGAGGTAGTTTTATGGGGAATGTGGAGACAGGAGGGCATTATGGAGAGAATAGCAATGCCACTCAAGCTGAAAACAACCTGACCTCTGACCCAGAGGGGACAAGAACTGCTCCAAGACACTCCTGTCCCAGCTACCCCATCTTGGGGAACAGGAGTCTTCATCTTCCTAGGATACAAAAAAAAAAGTTTTTGTGTGGATAAAGCAACCGAAATAGAAGGGAAAAAAGCCTCCCTCAGAAAGGTGTAAAATCATCATGCAATTATCATGCTGTATTTCTTTTTTTCTGTGCTGTGTTCTCTGTCTGTCATGGATGTAAACTTGGCCTTGTGGTTGAAATGGCAACAGCTGTAAACTTCAAAGAATGAATTCCTCCACGCTTTTTTAATAAGCGTCTACCCTCATCAGCAGACAATCTGCATGGTTCAGCTGAGTTTCTAATTGTCCAGTACTTTCATGCACGAAGTACAAGCTATGGTTTCCCAGGCTTGTTTTAGGGCACAGCACTCACCCATTAGAGGGAAATTTTTCCATATTGCTCACTGACAGGATATGGAAGGAGTGAATATTTTGCTGGAAAGAGCTGGGGTTATTCCCTAACAAATTGAGTGTGGTATCTGTGGTTTGGCATGAACATCAGCACTGATTTATCTCACTGTAGCCCAGAATCACCGTGGGCTATCTGACTGCTTCAGCCAACACATAGAAAGGTTACTGCACTACTTCCAGATACTTTTTCTCTTTTGTTCTACTGATTCACTCCCAGGGTATCCTAGAACAGACCCTTAGTAAAGCACACACTCCTCTCTTTCTCTGCTTTTCTTTTCAGCCATTTTCAGCCTTTCTATGTCTGAAATTAGATGGAGAAAGGAGTAAGTCAGGCCAGAGGTCCCTGGCTCATTTATGGCTTATTTGGCAAGCACCTGTTTTTACTGTTGAACTTTCCTTCTCTTTCCTTTCCTTTTAATAATTTTCTCTCTTAAGCCTAAGTGATTGGGTGCTGCTGAATCCTGGTCATATTGCATTTGGGTCTTGGATCATGCTTTCACAAAATTTGGGAAGAGCCTTCTATGTCCTGGGCTTCCAGACACAGTAACAAAAATAACTTTTGCATTAAATCTGAATGATGTGACTTTGCTGAGGCTGACTTCAGGATCATAATTCCTGATTCGTATCTTATCAGTGCCATGGCCTGTGATTTTGGGAAGTTCCTGAATACACTGAAAAGCCATCAGAATCCACCTGCCAACACATTGGTGTACTGAGATACTTCTCTTGTTCTTATGTCAATAACAGTGGATTTCTTTTTCAAAGGGGCCACTTCCCACTTCTTCCTTATCCTTTTCTGACTATTCTGGACAAAATAAAGGCACCAGCCTTAGCACTGGGCATCTGATCCCAACAACCAGTACTTCTCTTTGTAACTGATAATAGAGATACAGTTTATTGCTTCAATAAAGCATCTTTGCAGATAATATGTAGGTGAGCTTGGTGAAGTCAGCCATCTGGAAGGCTGGTAGTGTGTTTTGAATTAATTTCCTTACCTTACTATCCCTTAACATATCCATGGCTTGACCTTTATTAGAGATTTTTAAGAACAGATTCAACATATACTATCAGCTGTACTTAGCGTGCCCCAAACTGGCCCATGGGATAAATGGCTTTCCAGCTTTGTTTCTGGGATGTTTATGACTCTCATTTTACTATGATGCACTATGCAAAAATATTACCCTGTGTTTTACGTATGCTACCTGTGAGGCTGCTTGTTCAAGCTGGACCCTTCCCCAGGCAGGACACCTCTGGCTGTTTCCAGTCTGTATATGTGGAATGTCTCTCTTTTTGGATATCCTCTTATGCATTTCAATAAGCAAAATCAGCTTCTTATTTTCCTGGTTCTCTTTTTAGTAGCTGCAAGATGTCTTGTAGGTCAGTTTGATAATGCTGAACAAGGAAAAGGGAAAGCTTTCATGCAGGGCTCCTTCATTTCTCTGACTGTAACCACTTCTGGGGATCCAACTCTGCTATTTTAGGCACTGATAATGGATGGATTGTTCAAAAATCCTGTTTTTATTTTTTGGATCTTTGGGAGCCTGTACTGATGCAATAAGGCTGCAAAATGGCATGAATAATTGCCATGTCAATTGACCTGTGGGGATCCCATGTAGGATCAAGCAGAAGTCTGGAGGGTTGCTTTGGATCTATTCTATGGATCAAGATAGAGATGTTAGGATTTTTTTTTCTCAAGTTGTATCAAAGTCCTGAACAAATCCACAGAAGGTGTGTTTAAAAGGCTCATTCAGGAATATATTTGCCTAAAGAGAAACAGCTCCTGCCCAGGGCAACTGGTTGATGTACTTCAGGGGACACACTCGGTTCACTGGAGTATCAGTGATGTCTCATTTACTGAAATGCTAGAAGTATTTCCAAGATATGTAAAAAATATTAAATTTGTCTCTTAGATTTAGATAGCTGACTGAATGGATCACAAAACTCTAGTTTTGAATGCCTTTATTTTGTGGGAAATTGTTTTGTAGGGATGTTTCTACTTATGTCAAGTAATTTTTATTGCTATTTGGTAGGGAAACCACTGTCTGCATAAGAAAATGCTAATTTTTTGGCACACTGGAAAGCCAAGTAGGCATGTTAATATATGGCTACATATATACATTCTGGTATCAATAGTGAATGAAAATAATATACTGGAAAATCTGTGGATAATCCGAACCCTTTTACAAAAAAAAAAAGTTTCATTTCGCATTCTTGATCAATTAGAAATACAGTCCAGATCCTCTGAAAAAAAAAATGGACCAAATAAAACCCCAACTCTATAAGAGCAGTGAATGATCAAGCTGCAGCCTTGAATTTTTTTTCCTAAAGGAACATTGAATAAGATGTTGATGAATGCCTTCTCCTGGGAGTAGCATTAAGGGAGTAGCAAGGGAGCTTTGCAATCACTTCCTGGGCCATAAGTCAGGATTCCCACCACATGGGATGGAGGGAGCTAGTCTGTATCTGGGTCTGCTCTCAACATAGCACTGGATGTAGCTGGCATGAATACCTGGGCAGAGGAGCTGCCAGACAGACATGGGCAAAATGCCCAGTGCTTGTAAAGAGTTTTGAAGCAGGGACAGATGACAGATAGCAAATCTTGCGTGCTTATTACTTACTAATTACATTTCCAAAGACACACTTCCTTCCCTTCAGCCAGCTGTTCTGCCTCAACAGTCTTAGCTGGTAGATCTCCAAAGCTGCAACGTGAATTTAAAATAATTTATTGAAAAATCTTCCTCCTTCTGCAGTCAGTTGAATCTGCTGGGCTATATAAGAAAGAGGTGGTTGAAGGTTGAAGGTAAGATTATTTTCAACAATTCTTGTTTCATTTAATAATAATCAGGAAAACACTGAACAGTCAAATATCTTCTCTGGCCTTTTTATTGTTTGCTGTCAAAACAAAATGTTTTTGAGCACCTTCTTTCCATTTGCATTACATGGGTTTAGGCAAGGGCTCAATCTAATACTTATCAAAGGCAAGAGTCCTTTCATCTACAGATTTGTGTGAACATTGAATCCGCCCCTAACTGCCCACATCTGTATTTTTGCCATGGAAGTCGAAAACTTAGAGCTCCTAGATTGGACTCCTCACACAGGAGAAATAAATAGGGAAAATCCAAAGGATAGACATGGGAAATCTACTTGAACAGCATCTTCACCCTTCTATCTCTGAAAATCTGGAACTCTGGGGGGACAGCAAAATGTTTGGAGTGATGTAGGTACTCAGCAGTAAGTACTTTCACTGCTCCCTCTCATCCTGGTGGCTATACCTATCCCTTTGGAAGACACCCATGGTTCATGTGTGGATAATGTATAGCGGAGAGGGAGAACAGTCCTCAACCTGGCATGTAGGATAATGTGCTCAAATTGCAGTATTGTCAGTCTGCTTGTCTGATCATTCATACAGGTCTTCACATTTTTATATGCCTTATCTTCTTATAAATAAAGTGGGAATAATAACATCTTGAGAAACAACCATAGTCTACTATGGCATCCATCCATCCATCCATCCATCCATCCATCCATCCATCCATCCATCCATCTGCCCATCCCATTATCTTCTCTCTCTTACCACCCAGTAGCAGATTCCCAAAGCAGGAATTCTTGGTCACAGCATTGGTGATTTATGTGGGAAGTTTTAAAAGGTGATTGAAGATTTTTTAATTTTTTTTTAAACTATGCCATCCCTTTTGCAGTCAAAGAGAGATTAGGTTCCCTCCTCAGCTGTCATAGTTCACAGCCTGGCCTATTAAGTTAAATCTTGTTCTCACTTCACCTTAGTGCCCTGGTTTGTGAGCTGCAGCAGGTCAGTCCTCTGGCCCTGGTCCCTGCTGCTGGAGACTGATGGCTCGTGGGAGTGCTAACCTCTCCAGCCATTACCACTAGATTTGACAAGGGCCATGAATCAGAGTTCCAAAACTAGGGGAAGCCAGTGAATGTCTCTGCACATCTAGCTGTGACTGCATGCCACACCTGTGCACACGATTCACACACAGCCTCTCTCTAGGTTATCGGTACAACACCATCATCCCTGTGTATTTTGGAAATGTTTAACCTTCCCAGTGTGATCATTTTATTCTTAATTAAAGACAATTGCTATGAAGCATCATGGATGAATTTATTACTAAAAATGCCTTCTCCAACTGTGAAATGCATTTATTTTAAAGTCTATTGGTCTTCCTTCCCTTCTCACTATGCAGTCTTTATTAGGGTCTTCCATGATTAATTTTGGAACAGGAAGACAAAAGGAGCAGATCTCCAAGAATGGCATTGTCTGCATTCACTCTCAGATTTTTTTTTAAATTTATTTCTTTGTTAAAAGATATTTCATTCAGAGAATCCCCACTGAGCTTTTTATTGCAGAAAATTAGGGATCATAAATCGTCTCCCAGAAAACTATAAATCCAGTACTATTGAGACATTCCATGGGCAGATCTTGGCTCTTTGATGAAATCACTCCTTTTTCTTGTATAATTTATGAGCTTTTTTTCAGCATGGGGGGATTTATGCTTTTAAATTGCTCACCAGGGTTTTATTGAATATAATTTGCTAGCAAATTTATATGAGCCAAATATATTGCATTTTATCCACAATTATGAGCAATAAAATTGATGGGGCTTTACTTTTCATTTTCTTCTGGCAAGCAGAGGAAACATGAGTTTATCCTGAACTTGGAGTGAGGTTTCTCAGGGATTCACATGTACAATTAAAAAAGAAAAGAGTGTAGTCAGCAAGGCAGAGGTGCCATTTTGGAGACTTTATTTGGTGTATGGGAGGGGGCAAGTTAAATTTCTCTTGCTCCAAAGGGACTGTAAAACACTGAGGAGCTGAGTTAAAACCACTGAAGCCTATGACACACATCAACTTTTGCAGAGTTTGAATCACACTGTTGGGAGGCAAGGTGTGGATAATCTGTGTAAGAGCTGCATGTCTTTCACGGTCCCATTTGATCCCATTTTCCTGTTATATTCTGCTTTTCATTTGATTCAACCTGCTATATTCAAAGGCATAAACAAAACCTCCAGTATAGCTCTACCTTCCATGATTAATTCTATTTACTGTATCTGAATTGTGTTCATTCTGGTATCCCTTGAGGACTTTTATGACTGACAGAAGAGAGGAATAAAATCCCATATACCATTAAATCTCTATAAGGCATAAGGAGCCACAAAAGCGTTCCATGTCCTGATTCTTAACAGGCTGCTATTTCCAAGTACTGATTTCTCAAAATAAGACTTCTAAACCACAGTAACCTCCACAGCACAGTCAGATGCAAATATTGCAGCTTGCTTCCAAGTCAGTGTGTGTGGGTGCACTGGGGTGAGCATTTGGGGTGCACCACACCTCTTTGGTGACAGGGTATGGAATAGGAAAAAAAATTCAGGTGCAGGACTACACCTGGACAAAACATCCCTCCATGCTGGGGCTTACACTGCTTTGAGCTTTGTTCCACAGACTCTCATCTGCTTTGGACAGCTCTGCCTGCATTTATGTCCATCTGTTCCCCTCTCTGGTGGCTCCATGGACTCTGAATCTTGTCCTTACAACATAGTTTTGTGGCCTGGGAGAAGCAATGTTTAATCCAATTTAGCTGAACTGGGGCAAGCTGATTTCTAGACACACATTACAGAGGAGTAAGGCTGAATTTAGCTGCTCTAAAATGGAATTAAGATGGTGGGCATTACAAAAGCAGGGGAGCACCAGCTCCTGGTCCACACCCTGTGGCTGTCCAGGGGACAGGGGACTGACCTCTTTCTGTCACCTCACTCCTCATAGAAGGAAAACCACCTTCTGTTCTGAGACAAGTGTCCAGAGGAGAGGTCCCAGGGAGGATCCTTGTAACTTATCCCTCCTTTTTTGGCCTTCTTTTTCAGGTTTTACAGCAGCAGGGCTCATTTTGACACAGACCAGGTACCTTGAGCTTTTCTTTGTACTAAAGGAAATTAAGGCTGCACATTGAAATGGGCAAATCAAAGGATATTCAAAATTTAAGACCCACACAACTCTTTGAACTATTTGTCCCACAGGAGCCCAAGCTGGTGGTATGGCCAGTGCATTAACAGTGAATATCCTGTCTTGAATATCCTCCATGCCCATTTTTTGCCATAGCTGTATTATTATTATTATTATAACATTCTACAGGCTTTGGACTTAATGTACACAGGGTGATGATTACTGGGGCCATAATAATGAAATATGACTTTCTTAATGAAATTTCAGTCCCAGCTCATTTCACTGCTGACATTGAAGTGACTGCAAATAAACACTTTCCAGAAGAGTCAGTTAAATGGCTGCAAAAGCAATTTATCAAGTACTGTAACATTTAAATAAATAATAAAGAAGTATTCAAATGTGCTATATTACTGCCTGTGGCTTTGTTCCCAATAACCTCACTACTTGTCTTTCTAATAGTTAGATTCCCACTGACAGAAAACAAATCTCTCTCCAACTTGGAGAGTTTTATCAGATTTATCTGAATGCCAGATCAATGTGTAGAAAACAAATGGAGTCAGAAACATGATTTAAATTAGAAGTCTAACAATTTACAGTCTCCACTGGTTTCTCATAAACCTTATTAACGTTTGGCATTGGGTACCAAGGAACTATAAATAACATTCCAAAAGAACATTTATATCTGCTTAGACTCTTGTTATATGTCTTCAACACAGCTTAAATAATGTCAGTAATACCTTCATCATGAACAGGAAATGAAAAAGTTGCCCCATACATGTTTTGTCTTTTAATCAAATATTATTTTCTCCTTAGAACTGCAGAGCTGGTGGGGTTTTTTATTTATTTTATTTATTCAAAACTTATGTCTATAATTTCCACTTGTTTTTCTAGATCTCAGTAGGGTACAAAGTTCTCCCATCCAAATAGAGCAGAACAATTTCTTCACATCTTTCATGCAGTTCTTCCCTCCTACCCTCTCACCTCATCTGCTGTTAAAGGCTGGGCTCACTCCTCAAAGATGTGGGCAGGGCAACACCATGATGCCATGAGCTGCCTGTGGGATGAGGCAGCACAAGGAAAGAGGGCACTATCAAAAATAGGGTCTGATTGTAGCAGAGTAGGATATGAGAGAGATTTATAGACTGCCATCCCAAAATGCCTGCCTTCCTTCCTTCCTTCCTTCCTTCCTTCCTTCCTTTCTTCCCATCGTTTTTCTCTCTTCTCCACATCTCTCTCCCTCTCTTTNNACCTCCTTCCTCCCTCCCTTCCTTCCTCTTTCTCTCTCTCTCTCTCTCTCTTTCTCTCTTTCTTTCTTGCAAAGATTTCATTTCCTTCCTTAGGAGATTGAACCCAGATTTTCTTTTCCATCTAACATATCCAAACACTCCTATCCAAAATTCAGTTCTGTTCTGAAGTAGTCTGCTCCCAGTCTGCTGTGTGGTCCTTGTTACTTTAATGGAATCATAGAATATGCTGAGTTGGAAGGGACCAAAAAGGATCCTCAAAGTCCAACTCCTGGCATTGCACAGGACACCCCAAGAGTCACACCATGTCCCTGAGAACATTGTCCAAACATTTTTTGAGCTCTGTCAGGCTTGGTGCTGTGACCACTTCCCTGGACAGCCTGTTCCAGTGCCCAACCACCCTCTGGGTGAAGAACCTTTTTTTAATATTCAACCTAAACCTCCCCTGACACAACTTCAAGCCATTCCCTCAGGTTCTGTCACTGGGCACCACAGAGAAGAGATCAGTGCCTGCTCCTCCCCTTCCCCTCACAAAGAAGTTGTAGCCTGCAATGAGGTCTCCCCTCAATCTCCTCCAGGCTGAACAGACAAAGTGACCTCAGCTACTCCCCACATGGCTTCCCCTCAAGTCCCTTCACCATCTTTGTTGCCCTCCTTTGGACTCTATTAGTTTAGTACCTTTCTTGCCTTGTGGCACCCAAACCAGCCCCCAGCACTGGAGGTGAGGCTGCCCCAGTGCAGAGCAGGACAATCCCCTCCCTTGCCTGGCTGTGATGCTGTGCCTGATGCCCCCCAGGACAGGGTTGGCCCTCCTGGCTGTCAGGGCACTGCTGGCTCATGTTCAGCTTGCTATTGAGCAGGACACCCAGGTGCATTTCTGTGGGGCTGCCCTCCAACATCTCATTCCCAGTCTGTATGTCCATTCAGGGTTGCCCCGTGCCAGGTGCAGGATCTGGTACTTGTCTGTTAAACTTCAATTTGTCTCCCTGCAGGGCCTCTCTCCCTTCAAAGGCACTCAACAGCTCCTTCCAATTTAGTACTGTTGGCAAACTTAGTATCCCTTCCAGTCCTGCATCCAAGTCATTAATGAATATATTGAAGAGCACGGGGACTGAGATGGAGCCCATGAGTGGTGGGTGAGATGAGCTTTGGTGGCTGTGGCAGCAAGGATGGTGCCATTCATACTGTGCTGGGAGTGATGACACATCACAGGGAGCACAGAAATGGGCTGCATAGCCAGGGCTTCATGGACACTAGTGCATCCAGTCTCCTGGGACTGGTGCCAGGTGGTGTATGATGACTGAACCCATGTGATGGGAGAGAAACTGTGCTAACATCCTACAGCAGCATTTCCCTCCAGCAGCTCCTTGTATGAGATCATGGATGAGTTGCATCCTTGTAATTACCTTTAGCTCATTTTCAGGCACCCAGACTCCAGGTGACCTGGCCTGCTAGACTCTCATGGTGGCCTCTAGCCCTTCCCACAGCACTTGCAGTGCCCACAGCTAGAAACCTGGAACCCTCAGCCAGCCAGCTTTGCACGGTTGCTCTCTCCTTTGTATCCAGCTCATCAGCCCCTCTCCATACATGTCTGTCTCCAGCTGACCACTACACCTCTTTCCACTCAGACTGTTACATCTGTAAAGCAAATTCCTGAGGCTGCATCTCCACCCAGCCACCCACACTCCTCCTCTCAGTCCTGTGGGACAGGTGAGACCCTTTTCTACAGTAATAAGGAAGCCAGCGCACAGTGGTGAAGCTTCACTTGCAATTTTTGCTTTTAGCTTGGCTCCTAACAAGGCACTTAAATTCAGAAGTGGCTTCAGAGCCAGAAAAAAAAAAAAAGGAAAAAGAAGTGCCTAAGGCAGAAAAGGAAAGAATACAGACAAAAATTAAAAAGCCACAGAAATGCTTAAAGAAATATATCAAAGAGGTGGCAATTAGATTTAGCTCCTCAGAATGATGTGACAGATTCAAAGGCAGAAATATTTTATATTCAGTAGCATAAGAATTGGTGGAAAATTAATTCCAAGAATGTCTAGCCACGAAGCCAAATATCTCTTCACCTACAGAAGCCAACTACAAGAAAAACAGAACCTTTAGCCTGACATTTAAACAACAGTTAGTGCTGATTTATTGACATGATTTTCCAGAACATGGACAATGCTTAAGAAGGCATTGAGAAGACTGTATAATAAATCATATTTTCTTTGAGCTTCATGGGATATAAGCAGTTTTCCACTTCAAACAAGCCCTGCCAGGGTGTCCTTTTGTTAAGTCTATGAATTAAATTCAAACAAAACAACAGCTTTATTGTAGCATGTGATTTAGCAATAGACCTGAGGCTACGATTCAATAAAAAAGAGGAATAATTACACACTTTATTATGAAAATTACATTATAAGTTCCTTAGAAACCTCTCTGAAAATTAAGTTAAGTACATGGTAATTCAGTTTTTCCACTACCAAGTTATCTCCTCACTGTGACTATTTGAGGGAAACTAAGTTGCAAAGTTCCATAGTTCCTTCAGTTGAGGGAAGGAGAAAAAGAGTTACTTTTTATTTTTGAACGCCTTCTTTTCCCTTTTTCTCCAAGCATTGTGATTATTGGTATCAGTTATCTCTCAAAGTGCCTCCAAAGTTACTGTGGCATTCACAAAGCTGAGTTTAGGCTGCCAGCATGCATGTGAGATTTGTGTAATTTTTGATGTGCTTATGTTCCATTTTGGAAAGGGATTTGGGAACCTACGAGGCCAATCAACCACACAACCCCTGCAGCATAGCAGGTTACCGTGCCTTACCTCCCTGTGTGCCTGCTTTCAGTCTGTGGCAGCTCTGAATTTACCTCGTAGCACAGGAGGTTTAAATTAGGTCAAATTACATGGTGCTTGTGTGCACCCAGACACTCACTGCCATTCAGCTTATGCACGACCTCTGGTAACTCCTGGCTGGACAAGTCTGTGTGACCTGACCGTGTGTTTGATCTCTAAGTGCCACTCAAAAGTCACCAGGGCTTAGAAACAAAGGTACTTCAACAATTGTGCTCGGAAACTGGCAATTGCTTGTGAAGCACCCATGTCTCCTTAACCCTGGAGTTAAGGAGATCCTAAGGAGACTCCTAATTCTAGGAATACAAGAGTAGACAGCCTGTAAAAAGACATTACTAGCCAAAGGAGCTGCTTGTCATGAGGTGGTCAGCATGGCATTGGCCCTTATGCTACTCTATAAGATTGATTGTCCTTATATAGAGATTTACTGCTCTAATTTTTAAAAATATCTTCTTTATGGAAAGTGTATCATTTGTGTGATGATGCAGATGAGGGAAATGAATTTCATTCTTCACAGGTCCACCAATAATCCCTGTCAGGGAGCAGCACCCAGCACAATGACTTGTAAGGAGACCTGAGCCCCAGAAACTTCCACATAAGCCACCTGCTTGGATGACAATGCTGGAAATAAAACAGAACAAAGCATTCTTCATTTTAGCACTGACAGGTGAGAACCGAGTCCCTGGGGAGTGCCTGGGAGACCTCAGAGGAGTGAATGCTTCCATGGGGTTGGTCACCTGTAAATTGCAAATTGTTTTCATGACACTTGTTTTCTGAATTGCTCTCATTCTGGACACTTCTCACTTTGCTGTAAGGAAGCTGGGGAGCCTTTCATAACCCCACCATTTTATGCAGACACAGCAAAGCAACAATGGTTGAAAAAAAGTGAATGCCTGTGATTCGTGTGAGTGAAGTCATCTGAAGCAATCGCCAGATTGTGGCTTTATTCAGAGACAGCTAATGCTTCCAGCTTATGCTGGAAGAATTTTCTTTTGCAGATACAATCAGGGGTTATTAAACCCCTGCTGGCTCTATAAGATTTGGTAGTAGATCACAGATTTTAGCAATTCCCTACTGCCTTGCCACTTTGTTTGACTGGATATTGAGCTCCCAGCTGTCCACAAATCCTGTGTGAAGGCTGCTTGGCACAAGTGGCAACAGTCAACCTGTACATTTGTGTAAGGATTCCTGCAGCTGGGACTTGTTGGACTTGCTGTAAACACTTCAATCAATTGCCATTAGAACTGGACTGAAATCAGACCACTCTGGATTGCCAGCAAAGGAAGGCCTCCTTATGCTGTTTATATAGCACATGTACATCCTGATTCAACCTGACTTTAATTCTGTATTGAAATAATAGAGACTAAGTATGAACTGATTCTAAGTGAACATCAAAGCTTTGTTTAGATTTTACATAGTTGGTTCTCAGTCTTTGTTGATGAAGCAGATTTATATTAGCATGCTGCATTCTGAAATGGGGAAACTGATACAGACGTTGAGGGCCAGTAGCTTTTAGTTAAGTTGTTAAGTGAACACTTCAGGAGAAAAAAATATTTGACTTTTTACAGCAATGTAAAGAGAAGGCCTACAGTGTCTCACATTAGTCAGAAGCTCAGCAGTCCTGCTCAGAGGCTGTTTTAAAAAATTGCTCTAGCTCAGCATCCAAAGCCACACAGGGAGTCAGTGAGAAGAGCCAGGTGAGAGCTAAAGAGTTTCTAATCACTGCTTGTGTTTTCCCACTTCTAACCCAAGCTTCTGGATTAAATATAAAGTGAGCTGTCAAGTAAATCATAGAATCATAGAATCGTTAGGTTGGAAAGGGCCTTTAAGATCACCAAGTCCAACCATTAAAGGCACTCGCACCATATGCGAGAAACATCACACAGCTTTGTTGGCCATATAAAAATTGCGGCACATGGGAACAATAACTCTTTCTTGAAAACCAAATAACTATTCTAATCTAAATCAATCAGATCTTAGAAAGACAGAAAATCCACCCCTTTCAGGATGCGGTCATTGTGCAAGTGTTAGGATATAACAGAGATTTAAAAACACCACAGCCTCTCTGGTACCTGCCCTTCTCAGAGCTATTGTTTTTAAGTGTGAGCTGTAAGACCTCTTCTGCCAAGATTTTAGTCCAGAGGAAATATCCCTCTCAGTGATGTAACCCTTTACATGCTGGAGTCCTTAGCTGAAAGCTCATCCTCCTGGCTGGTGGAGTGACCACTACATAGGAGATAGTGAAGTGTCAGTCAGATCTTTTCTTGCACATTTTCTCCTTCATTCTTCACTTTCAGTGTATAATAGCTTCAGAAATAAACTCAAGATCATTTGTAGAAAAGTAGGCAATCACTGCTTTTTCAGATGTGTAATGTAAAATCTGAAGATAACTGTATGTCTTCAAAATCAGTTTCTAACTGCAAATTTATTTGAAAGCATAAAGAAAACATAAAACCCAGTTATGTCTGGGTAGATCTAATTTACTGTTTATATTTAAGTGGAGCATCAGAGGCTTTTGAGCATGTTATTGTGCAAAAAGCCCAGCAACACAAAGGAAGACATCACATCAGAAAACCTATGCACCTCGTAGAGAAGTGACAGAGGCATATACGGGGCAGGAATTTTCATTTTCATTTTCACACTGCCTTCTGTGATGAGCATAACAAATTTCTGCCTAGGTCTCTCAAATGTGACAAAAATACAAGGCAACAAAAACAACAAGCTTCCTCTGTCTTGCCAAAGCATTTTCTGGTAGGACAGGGATGCTGGGGGAGAGGGGACACAGGCTTTTCTGCAGCCCTCCTTCGCATTTGGGTCATTCTGAGACCTTTTTGTGAAGAGCAACCATGTCCCTATTGACAGCCCAAATGAGCCCAGCTGGGGCCACAGCCACTCCATGTGGTTCATGATTTCAAATATTACAAATGCAAATGCAGTGATCTATGGGGGAAAATATGAAGGAGAGGAAAAGGGGGTTATGAGGTTAACTGGAAGAACACACCAAAGTTTAGAAGGGGGT
The DNA here is from genome assembly GCA_013400855.1 of Buphagus erythrorhynchus. Taxonomy (NCBI): domain Eukaryota; kingdom Metazoa; phylum Chordata; class Aves; order Passeriformes; family Sturnidae; genus Buphagus; species Buphagus erythrorhynchus. The sequence goes on along the minus strand of VZTT01029509.1, from coordinate 14,258 downwards.
TTGGATTTGCAGCCAGGCTCTTTGAGTTCAGCCACCAGCGTGGTTATCATTAAATATTGCAAACAGAAGCCAAAATAGAATCCTGTGGCAGCAAATTCAAATTTTTGAGATGGTTTGGGTTTGTTTTGTTGCTTACTTGTTTGTTCAGCTAGCATTGCACTGCTTTATCCTTATCATACTGCCTGAATATTTTGGGTAGATAGCAAGGCCTCAACAAAAAATCTTGCAGTCTGATCAAAGCCAACAAAGGAAAAAGGTGAAAGCAGAGGTTATAATGCATGCAGTGCCAGGGAGCTCTGTGTCACACGTGCATATGTGCATATAAACAAAATCCCCTCTCCATGATGCACTGACAGCAGATGAGAGTCATGGAGTGCACTAGTCAGGAAGCAGCACTGTGCTGACAAAACTGTGTGGTGGCAGTGAGATAAGCAGTGCAAAATGACCAGCTGCAGAGCAGAACTTCCCAGGCAGGTCTGGGTACTCATCCCCATGCTGAGACCTGGATCTTGCAGCTATTTTTTTACATACAGAAAAAAAAACTGGGAAATCCTTCAGATTTTTCTTCAATGGTAGCATAAAAGTGACTGCAATAGCCCCACTGTTTGGCTGCTTAGGACTTTCCTTGCATGGCTCCTACCTGTCTTCTCCTTGTGTGACTCCTACTGGAGTGCTGCTGGAGCCACAGCATATCTTGCTGGGCAGGAGAGAGGNTATATATATGTATGTATACACACACACACACGTGTGTGTGTGTATGTGTGCCAGTTCATGGAGCTTTAATATATTTTATCTGAGTAAAAAGTCAGACTAACCTATTACTTATCTTTTCATCTTCATCTTCTTCATCTTGATTTGGCTTCGGTGGACTTGCCCTTCTCACACTTATCTCTGTATCCCTGTGAGGTCTCTGTGTGTAGATGTACCTTCAATCCCACGGTCTCCTGCCTGCCCAGCACCATGCAGAGTTGGCTGGGGAATCCACCTAACCGTGCTTCATGTCCAAGGCCAGCTAAGCTTGTTCCCCAGTATGAGCAGCTGTACTTCCCCTATGTAATGTCATTGAACAGAACTGCTTGGGGAAAACTCCTAGACTAGGAGTCTGCCTCTAGCTCTGCTTTGCTGATTCCTTGCCCAAAATTCCTTTCCTTCTCCTCCTTCTCCCTCTCTGTTCAGCCTCCAGTCACTGGCAATACGTCCTCCTCTGCTGCCTTGACTCTACTGCTTGGATGTATTAGTGCTCAGTTACCTGATTACTTTTAATTCCCTTCTTCATTCCATTGATTTTGCCATAACTGAATCCATCTGCTGCATGTGATCAAAGGGAGGATGGGAAGGCTGTTTTTCAAATGGCTTCTTTCCTCCTTAAAAGGGTGGTGTTTTACAGAACTCAGCATGAGAGTTTGGTGCTGTCTAGAAATTTCCACAGAACATGTTCTGTATCATTTCATTACCACTCAGCTATTTACTGGTTATTATTAACAAATTTGATTATGGAGGGTCAAATCATATGTGAAATATACAGTGTTTCCTTTCCCTTCTTCCTCTGAATAGCTCTTTGTGCCAGCCATGTACCGTGCTTCAAGCCAGCGACAATCCCACAGCTGCCAAAACCACAGCTGGAGCAGGAGTCTCCCATATTTTCATCTTTCCATTTGGTGATAGTATCTCATAATGCACTGTACATCCCAAAGAGGTATATTAGTGTTTTTTAAATGTGGAT
>VZTT01029507.1:0-32425 GCA_013400855.1 Buphagus erythrorhynchus | reverse complement strand
TTTAACCCTATGCTATCACTACAATAACAACTTTTGCACATTGCTAAACAGCAAGTGTAAATTAATACTCTTTTCAGGCAAAGCTTTCCATTTTATTTCCTATAAATTAATTTACTTGTATTGAACTCTTTTGTAGACACACAGCAGGAAAACCTAGCCCTGTCATTCTCTCTCTGAAGAAAACATGGTCAAGTTCCCAAATCTGCTCTCACATCTTTACTTAAAGTTTAAGTAAAGATGTGAGAGCAGATTTGGGAACTTGACCTGCTAGTCGTGAACAGTTCATCATCTGAGACTTTACCACAAGTTGCAACATTCTTGTAAGTTCTTCTCAAGTTCCTAGTAGAAGAATAAATTTTCTCCTTATTAAAAACAAAAAAAATTGCAGTTAAACACAGCCAAGGACTCTTTCTTACTGAACACCTTCTCTTGTGGACAGGCAGTTTACCAAGACAAGGTAACCAGTTCTCTGATAAACCCAGGCAGGAATTTTTTTCTCTCACCAAAGAAAATTCCTGCCTAGACATAATTATTTATGCATTCTTACTCATATTTGGTGCAGGTGAAAAAAAAAACCAAACCTTTCCTGGAAGCAGTTCCATGTGTTCTGCAAATGCCTGTAGGTAAAGTATCACATTAGAAAGATCTGGGCTTTTCTCCTCGATACAAGTTTTTGTGGACTTTTATGCCAGCATTTACTTCCTCCTGCTTTCTCCCTTCTCTAAACATTTATGTGTTCGAATTCAAGGTTAATCCAAATTAAACAGCAATTTACCTGGATAACATACATAAATTCCCATAACCTCAACCATTAAAGAAAAAACTGAGCACCTACCTAGAAAATGACCATGTCCTTTCCAGTATTCAAATAATAATCTGTTGGAATTGATATATGCCTTTGGGACAATTAGCAGTATATTAAGGAATTGGATTTACTTGACATGCAATTGAAGGAGATTAAAAAGAACATTCAGACCAGCAATTATTTAAGTCCTTTTTCTCACCTTCCTTCTGTTTCCTTTAAACTCTATGTTTCTGTATAATACAACAAAAAATATATTAGAGACACCTAATCATTGTGTTTGAAAAGAAGGCTTTCTTGTTAAAAGTGAAGTTTACCTAAAGTCTTAATTTACTAAATTTTGAATAGGTTGGATGAAAAGAAAACCCAACAGCTTGTTTATTCTTCATCTCTGCAGAAAACTGGAAGTGAAGTTTTGCTTTTCATGCCTTGCCTTGGAGAAAAGAAAATAAAAGAAAATGGAAATTTTAAAATATCTTGGCAAATTATGGAAAAGGATAGCCTTCTGCTCAAACAATATTAATGGTACATTCTTGTGCCTCTGCCATTTGTTATAATCACTTTAAGCAGAGCTGTGCCATCTAGGAGAAATAAATAGTTTAAACCACACCAACAGAGCTTGACATTCATCTGACAAGCTGTTCTTCAGTTGAACATTGGCAACAATAGTAATTATTTTGTTCATTTGACAATGCTATTGTTCTCCTTTAGACATGTTCTTTTGCTATATCCCTTCATTTTCTTCTCTCACTTGGCTTTTCTATTCTTCTCTTAAAAAAGAAAAAAAGGAAGAAAAGAAAAGTTGGTCTAAGGCAGCTAGAAACAGAACAGAGATACTCAGAGTCCACTTCTCTGCAGAAGTGGATCTGATTTTTTTTAATTCTACCTTCTTTTTCACACTCCACCTCACTGTCTCTCTCTTTTGATTCTTTTTATTAATTTAAGTATTCACAAGTATTTTAATGCAAAAGGAATAGCTGTTAAAATTTTTTTTAAAAATCAAAATAAACACAAACAAAAAACCAAAACCAAAATCCCCACACCAACAGCTGTCAATCTTACAGCAGCTTTTCCTTCTATATACTTGTACAGCAAATAAAACAACAACAACAACAACAACAAAAACTAAAGAAATTGCAGAATGAGACATCTTTTAGCTTAACAAAGATCATCCAATTCTGTCACTTTATGTCAGCCAAATCCCACATTGTCTAGCAGATTGAGGTGCTGCTGTTCATTAGTCAGACATCCTGGAATGATTTTCCCATCTGTATCTGAATGGGTGAGCCAATCTGCCACTGTAATGTTGATGCCTTTTTTCACTAGAGGGGGCCAAAATCCCTCTGTATGTAGTTGTAAGTTTCATATTTCCAAGTTTTCAATCCAGTCCTTGTGTTAGCAGTTACTATGGAAAAGATACATGGGCTACTCCTGGAATATTATTTTTATTAATATGTTATTTCAGGAGAAAAAGGAGCAAATTCAAAAGATATTGGCTTGGTCCTGCTGGTACAAGTTTACAGAATTTTGGCAGCTGAGCTTAAAAGACATGGGTATAGCAACAAGTTTTGACTTTGCATTCCAATACCAATAAGGAAGTCACTTTACATCTCACACTAATTCATGCTCAGAACAGGGTTGTCTCAGCTTCTCTGTTTTCACTTATGGAGAATATTCCGGAAGATAAGCTAATCTTAGAGTGCATTTCTAATACTTGTTATGGGACAGGCATATCTGAGGCTCAGTTTTGCCAAGGCAAAACAAGGGTAGTGATTATATGGAAGAACAAGAAGTATGAGGGACAGTACAACAACCTTTCCTCACTCAACTTTGGCAGTCCTTCTAACAGGAAGATTTTGTACAGGACCTCAGAGCTGATGAGGAGCTGTCGAACAGGATCAGCAACATTATTGCAGCTTGGCTTCCTGACATGTACGCTTTGCAGTAACTCAAAAGCAGCATTCGCCAAGCAAGCACTTGTGGCAATGACACAACCAAATGTGGCTTTAACCATATCCGTAAGATCACAGATGGAGAGGACAGTGCCAATTTTGAGTGTAACAAGGAGAATGCTCAAATGGGTTTTAGGCTGAAAAACTGATCTTCTCCATCCTTTTGATAATGTGAGAAAGGTCAATTTTTTTATGTGTATTTTTGATGATTCCAGTGATGTTTCAATACTGGATTTCTATTTGGTGATAGGCTTCATACAAAGAATGAAAGAACTGTATTTGGGGACTTAAGAGTTTGGTGTTTTCTGTCAGGTTTTCTTTTTTTTCTCTTTTCTTTCTTCCTCCCTTCCTTTATAATTTCTGAATACTACAGCCTTAAGTTATTGAAAATCAAATTTACATTTTCTTAGCTATAAATCCTTTTTATCCCTCTAAAAAAATTTATACAAGACAGTTTAGGTTCCATTTGTTATCTAGATTACTATTGTCTTCTGGTTTACATTTGGTTTTGGCTGTTTACAAAAATTTGTTTAGAACCAACAACAGCTCATATCAACCCTATTGTATACATCATCACTCATTGCTGTTGCTTTAGATTATTTACTGTATAAAAAAAGGGACATAAGGGATATAAGGGACAAAATCCTGATGCTGTTGGAAAAAGGTGACCATTAAGGCCACTGTCAACCCAGACCATTCTCTGAATCTATGATATCAGAAAAGGAAAAATAATAAAGATAGCATCTGATCACTGGTTAATCTTGAAAGCAACATATATTTCTTAGTTTCTACTGGAGAAGGAAATTATGCTGTTTTTCAGTAAATTTTATTTGCTCACATCAAAATTTCTTTTAGAGGATCCTTAATAGAGAGTCCTTTTTTCTTCCCCAGTCAATTTCAATTTTTTTTACCTAAACAAGTTTTACCTTTTATCCAATCTCATTTTTCTGGAGGGCAAAAACATGCAAGAGGGTAGGGAAAGTAATTACTCTTTACTCTCTTCCTTTACCAGGGAAAAGTAAATCTCACAGGTTTGCGAAAGTAGCAGAAGGACAGCAAAGTCATATTTTGATATCTTTATTGCAGTGGATTTCTGCTTTGAACTTACAGCCATATACTTGCAAAGTCTGACAAGATTTTAGGCTGGTTTCAAGAAATTATGTAAATAATTTGGACAAATGTGGGAATTTCTACACATGACCGGAATTAAGATGAGGTAACATTCATTTATTTTAAAACATCATCCAGGTCTAATAAAGAAACAAACTGAACAAAACCAAAAGATAAGAACTTAACATTGGCTTCAGAATCTAAAATCTCTTCAATCTTCAGATCTGAGCAGTGTCAGATTGTGAATGCACATCTAGTCTCTATGTATAAAATACCACTGCAGCTTCACCTCCCTGCGCTAATGACTCATGACGGCCACTCCTGCCCTTCCACTGCATTAGTGAATTTAAGGGCACTTACAGCTCTCTCTGTTGACAGTTTCTTTGTCCATAATATCTCTCCAAAGCACAACACCCTTGTCTCCTTCACCATCCACCTCTGCACTGTTCAAATCTCGGTGCAAATGCTCAATGCACCTGGGGATACTTTTTAAGGAAGCTCTCTCAGTGAACCCTAAAGAAACAGTACCTTATTTTGCATAACAGAAGTGTGCTTGAAAACCCATTAGAGAGCTAATAGAGCTCTCTAAGTACAGAAAGAGGAAGTAGCAGCTGAGCAAGTAAAGACCACCTAATAATAATTTACACCTCTATAGTAATAGAGATATGCACTAGAGTCTGTGTACCTGTATTGTCCCTAGCTGGGATGGAATTATGTTTCCTTGTAGCAGCCTGTATGGTTCTGCACTCTGCAACTGTGACCAAAACAGTTGATAACACACCAGTGTTTTGGTTATTGAACTGGGCTTGCACAGTTCAGGCCCTCTCTATTTGTCACCCTGTCCCTTCAGCAAACAGGCCAGGGGTGAGCAAGAACCTGGGAGGAGAAGCAGCCAGGACCACTGACCCAAGCTGAACAATTGCAAATGACATATGTCATGCAATGACATGCTCAGCAGTCAGAACTGGGAGTGTAGTCTTTCCAAAGTAGCCAATCCTCAGTCACAAGCTGGGCGCTGATGTGTTGTTTGGAGATGGCAAGTCACTGTCATGACAATACTTGCTCTTTTTTCCCTCTCTTGTTCATTACTTAACTGTTCTTAGCTCAACCTATAACTTTTTCTTAATACAAAAAGCAAGAAGTGTCTCTTTAATCAGCATGCTTATTCAGTCCATGGATCACCTTGCATAATTTTCATACAAGGGGAAGAGGAATATGGGGGTTGATGTAGAAAATGTATTTACTTTTTAGGTCAAATTAGTATGTAGCCTCTTCACATTTTCTCGGAAGGAATAAATTAATTATACAGAAAATATTTTTTCCCATCTTTTATTCTATTAAAAACAAAATAAAATTGTTGACTAACAAACTCAGTTTCAATAAGGCCAGCAGCAATTTTGCTTTTATACTTTATACTTCAGAATAAGAATGTCAAGAATTTTAAGTTAAAGTTTTGACTCCTAATTTTAGAGATTTTAGGGAATAGAGTCATAGAATCATATAATATGCTGACTTGTAAGGGACCCATGATGATCATTGAGTCCAACTCCTGGGCCTGCACAGGACACCCCAAGAATCACACCATGGGCCTGAGATCATTGTCCAAACACTTCTTGAACTCTGTCAGGCTTGGCGTTGTGCCTGGTGATCCTGCTCCAGTGCCCAACGATCCTGTGGGTCAAAAACGTTTTCCTGATACACAACCTAAACCTCTCCTGACTCAACTGTGATGAGGTCTCTCCTCAGTCAGATCAAGTGACCTCAGCTACTCCTCATATGGCTTCCCCTTGTGGCCCTCCTTTGGATGCTTTCTAATAGCTGAATGTCTTTCTTATATTGCAGTGCCCAAAACTGCCCCCAAGACTTAAGGTGAGGCTGCCCTACTGCAGAGCAAAGAGGGACAATCCCCTCCCTTACCTGGCTGGCAATGCTGGGGCAGGCTATGGCTGGCCATCCAAGCTGCCAGGGCACTGCTGACTCATGTTCAACTTGCCATCAATCAAGACCCTTGCGTCCCTTTCCATGGCACTGCACCTCATTCCCCAGTTTATACACACAGCCATGGTTGCCCTGTCCCAGAAGCAGAATCCAGCATTTGTCCTTGTTAAATTTCATAGTGACCCTGATTGTCTAATTCTCTCATTTGTCAAGAATACCTTTTCTATAAGGTTTTCCCACCTGGGCTACCACTATTGGATCATATGTTTCTCCATAAATAACACTATTCACTCTCACTGATTTAAAATTCATAATGCAAAAAAACCAGTGACATATCTTACATTCTATTAGAATGATTGATATCTGCTTCTAATAAAATTCTGTTTTTTTCCACACAGGTTTATGTAAGAAATTATGTTTCAAAACATTGTAATGAAACTCCTTTCTCTACTTCAGAACTTGTAAAGGACATTAGGCATACTGAGATTCTCTATAGATAACTCATGATTGATTAATTTACAGTCCTAATGCATTTTAACATTCTTTACTATAACCAATTCACCCTGCTTAAGCAGTAATTGTTCAGAGCTCTTCATTCAATCAAGAAAGTGCATGACAATGCTCCGAAGGATATAGTTAGTAAAATACTTATTCCAAAATTGACCCACCATTATGTCCTCCATGAAAAGGTATTTTATTTCTTAAAATCAAATCATTTTTCCAGTCAGCAATCAGACTAGCCATTTCTTTGCCCCTTTGTAAGAGTCAGTCCGAAGTTTCCCTCATTTGCCTCACGACCATCGCAAGAAGACCCCAGGACCCCCACCCAGGTGACTCTGGACAATGGTTTTCTGGCCTGGTCGAGGTGGATGCTTACCAAGGGACTGCTTGCAGGTGCTCGCTGTGCTTCATGGTACACTGCTCTCAAGCAGGCAGTAGCTGGAGCAGCAGGTTCTGTACACCTGTTTCTTGGAGCAACCCTCACAATAGTCCATAAATCTTCCCACTTCTTGGCCAGAAGCCACTCGCTTTGGAAAAGGATTATAAAAGAGCGACCCTTTGGAGAAGACCCTTGAGTACTCCCCACAGATGAAGATCCATCCATTGGCTGGACCATGAGGACGTTCGTATCGTCTGTTGGTAGCTATATCCCCATTCCCCTCTTTTTCTCTCTCTATACTCTGTTTCCTATATCTCTCCCCTCTATCGCAATGCTAACTATTGTTAGCATTCAATAAAGATGCATTGCTGTGAATAAACTGACTTGTCCCCTGCTGTTGCCTGTTTGCACCTCTGAGATCCAAAAACGAACCATCACGACCCCCGCCCTGTGTTGGCGGATCGTGACACCCTTTCTAGTATCTATGTTATCATAGTAAGTATCAAAAAGATCAGCAATGAGAGATGAAAGATAAAGATCTCAAGTTTTAGTTTAGTCATTTTGCTTTAATATTTCTCAATTATCTGCAGACTTTATCCTTCTAGAAGGGAATAAGATCTTCCAGTTTTTGAGTTAATGTAAGTTACCCTTAACAATCTAGGAAAAAACCAACCACAAAACAACAAACCCAGTAAAATCTAAAGGCAAGTCAACAGAAGTGGTTTAGAATCGGTGGACCTACATAGTAGCTTAATAAATACCTTCTGTAGAATATCATCATGTGGGTTGTTACAACTCAGCTATAACTACTTCAGGACTCTCAGTTCTGATTAAAGTAATAAAAAAATATGTAAAACAAACTGACACTTTAAAACTCTACTGAAGATTCAATTACATAATTCTGTTGGGTCTAGCTGGAATTCTCACTGATGCTCCTTCTATTGCACACTGGCAAATTGTACCAAATTTCACCAAGTTTCAGAATACAAACATAAGAACATGTTAGATCATGATTTTTTTACATTTAGTCTGAATTAAAGCTCAAGTGCCAGTAGTATCTCACATTGTAACTTGTCAATGTTAAAACACAAATGAAAAAATTATTACAAAAACTATCCCCATTATTATTAAGATGTATAAACTAAAATAGGACAGATACTTTACCAGTGTAAACTGTTTCAACATCACAGAACTAAATCAATTTAATAATGAATAAAAGTTACACTGTCATTGGAGAACATCCACAATTCTAGGCTTTACAAATGCTGATTGTTCCACTTACGGTTTTCTAGAGTTTGTTTCATAACAAAATTGTTAATAATGCAGGTGATTTCCCCCTGAATTTTAGTATGTGCTATGAAAAACTAGTATTTCAGACAAATTAAAACTACTAATACTACTAAAACTACTACTACCAGTTGTAAACTGACTTTGAAAGGCCGTAGTTACATACTTGGAAAAAAAATGTTTTAAACCACAAACTACTTACATGAAATTAGTTTCCAATTCTCAGTGAAAGAAGAGGCTACTTCAAGAAGTAAAAAGGACATCTACTAATAAAAGAGAATGTACTGTACTAAAGAAGCTTTCATTTCAAAAATCACTAATCTTTATTTATGCAAGGAATTCACACCAACAACATCCCAGATTTCAGGCACACACAAGCACTAGAATGCACTGAATACAGACATTTGCACAACAGCTACACAATAACTCAGAATCTGTAAGTGAAGAACTACTATTTTTAATTTACCAACAGCTTCCCAAAGTGGAACAGTTGCACAGCATATTTCTATTTTATTTTCTTAATGTTGGGTAACACTGGCCACCGTAATAATTCCATTTTCTTCTTAAGAATGACCAACAGGATAGGACAAACCTTAGAACTCAATATAACTTATAGTACACAAAAGACATGATACAGTAATGGATCCACCCAGATGGAGGCAATTAAACTTGGAAATGAAATTTCAAGATGTCATGACCTCATGTCTTGGTTTGAGAGACAAGTATTTACTAAGAAAAGGCATGAGCCCCTTTCCTGACATGGAGAGTGCAACTCCCTCCCTTCCAATTATTTTAATTTTGGAATAAGGGATTTTCAGGCAAAAGATATGGGGATAGGAATAACAGTTCTTTACTAATATATCTAACAAGGCAAACGAAAGAAACAACAACAGCTATAAAACCTGACCCCAAACCAGAGCAGTGTAAGTCGGTTCCAGCCCTTTCTGGCCGCAGGCTCCCTCTCCCTGCGCTCAGTTCCCGCTGCTGTGGGCAGGGCAGGCCCCGCGCAGCTGAACAGGGCCGGGGGATGGCGGCGGCGGCCCCGCTGTGAGAGGGATGGAGGAGCGACTCCCCCCTCACGGGGTCGGTCGTGGTGCTCGGCAGAGTGCCCGGAGGCAGTAGGATGGAGCGGGAAGGCAGCAGTGCGATGTCCGACAGCAGGGAACGTGGCTCCCAGCGTTGGGATTGTGGGGAGGGTGCTCGGTAGAAGCACCGGCCAGCTTCCTCCGACTCCAAGAGCGAGCGAGACAGAGCCGGCCCCTTGCCCCACCTCTCCTCTTCCGGTGCTCCCCCTCTCCCCACCCCTCTCGAGAGAAACTGTTACTAGCTATAGTATAGCCACAAATACTTAGCATAACAATGGGAAACATTCCACAGAAAGAAAAGGGAAAAATTCAACCCCCAACACCTCATATCTACTTAGCACTCACACATAAGCATAAAATAGGCAACTCCCTAGGATTTTGAAATTATAGCACTGCTTTCCTTAATGTCACAGAATGACTATTCAATTCTTTAACATGATCTTCAATTACATTAAAGTGATCATCTCTGTTTCTTACACAAATATACACTCCAACTGAAAGCTGAAGTCCTGTAAGTCTCAGTTTGCTCATTCTTTTATACCATACTTCCTCAACACTTTAACCATAGGCTGCACTATTCACTAGCTGTCTTGTTTTCCTTCCATATGCTGACTCTTGACTCATTGAATTTTCTTGGAAGAAAAAATTAGCCTTTTGGGATTTCCTTCTTTATCCCAAAATGAAGTTAAAATCTGATTTCAGAATGAAAGAAAAATCTATCAGAACTTAGATCCAAAAGTTTATTTACTAGGTTCCCACACAAGAAAAATGCATGTGCAAATCCTTCTTCTGAATCAGAGACAAAATATTAAACCAATGTTTTAAGTGTCAGTGGAGGAGCCAAACAATGGATTTATTACTACCTTTTCTGCTTACTCTTACCTCTTTCATCCTTAAGTATCCTTTGCTTCTCTGCTGGCTGATTCCCAAGGTTACATTCTTGTAAGGAAGAAACTACATAATACGCTGTTTCATTTTTGGTAGAGATATGCTTTGTAAATAAAAAGGAGAACCACTATTAAAATCATCATTTGCAAGCAACTTTCCACAATGCTCCCTTTTGGATAATACAATTACTTCTGAATCCTAGATCCCTTAAAGGTATTAAATAATCAGTGTGTATTGAAGAAAGCAACACATATTCATACTATAATCCATAGACATATGGAGACATATATACTGTCATTCTCATTTACAAGCTGTACATGGGCCCCTTAGGTTGTTTTTGAAAGGCTGATTTTCAAAACTATTTAAAATACAAACTAACAAACCAATAAAACCCCCCCAAAAACACAGCACTGCAACAGCAAATATTTCTTAGCTAGTAGAAGAATGACTGTAAGACATAGTTATTTAGGGACAAGCCGATTCAATTATTTGGTTTGATTGTTACAAAACCATATCTTTATTTTCCAACAGGAGAAATCACGTCTTGGAATTGTGAGTTGTAAGAAACCTTTTTCAGGTTTGACTTACCTCATGAATGTGACAGTAAAGAAAAAAGTTTTAAAATTGACATTATTTTAAAAATCAGCATGAGAAATCCTCAATCACATGATTTGGAAGATATATCTCTATTGTTCACTTATCAAGCATAATCCATTTGTGTATCTAGGAAAATTCTGCTTAATTGCAGAAATAATTGCTTAATTATGAACTGTCTTGTACAGCTGTGTGATCTCAAGCAATTCACAATCACTATTTATCTTCCCACTTTCATAAACGCAGGTCTGGAATTTTTTCACAGCAAAAGCATGCACCAAAGCAGTCTGCAACAAAGGCATTCCATATCTTGCAGCACTCTTTCTCACTAGTCACATTTCTCTTATTTTTGGTGCTCATGAATAATATTTAGTATTTTACAGCCTAAGTAAGTAATGTCAGCATAGATTTTAAATGATTTATCAAATTGTTTGATAAATAATAGGAAATTAAAATAAACTAAAGATACCCCTCATTCCTATTCCTACCATATTTAAAGTTGGGAAAATATTTTCCTCTCTGGGATTCTTAGCAAAGCTAAAGTTAAAAGCACTATTGGACTTATATTTCCAGGACTTTTAAAACAGAAATTGCCATCTTATCCAGACCTAGGGCTTCTTCTTCTTTCTTCAATTAAAACTCAGAACTTTCTCTATTCCAAAATAAATATCAGAATTTAGTTTTTCTTTAAGTTTTGACATTGAAAAGGAGGAAGGGGAGGGCAGAGTCTCTATATTTTAAGTCTGTGTTTATAGAAAGATGTGGTAGGACTTCTGGCACACGAAAATATCTTCAATCAACAACAACAACAAAAAAATTAAAGCAGCATTTTGTGTGGCCAAATAATTTGAGGTGGGTAATTTAATGTGAACACTTTTATTACATTTGCAATAGTAGTGAGAATCATCATGATTCCATGGACTGATAAGGAGAACTACCTAACTGACCACTAGAGATGTATTTGACATCAAGACACCTGATATGGTTCATTAATTAAGTCACATCATTGTATTCCCCATGTCTTTAATGAAAAAAACCCAAACCCAACAGTTACATCAATAGTAACATTTTGGGGGTTGGAAGTTTTTTCTTTTTTTAAATGGATATTCAAAAAAACACAGATGTATTTTTGCAGTAGGATTTCTAATTTATGCATCTGTAGATGTATTTCAAAGATTATAAAAGATTAGATTAAAACTCTTCAGATATACTCGATTGGACACTTTCTGAATTTTAAGTTGTCGGTTTCTTTAAATGACTAAGAGCCTCTTAAAGACAGTCCCACACTGAAATGATATGATACTGCTGCTTTACCCAGTATGCAGAGGAATGTTTGGTATCCTTATCATGGAGTGTTCTCTATTTAGAAACACTGAATGGCCAAATACAGTCCTGCCAAGTATTAATTTCCTGTGATGCTTTTCTTTAACAAACATCTTCCTGTTTCATTATAATTTGCAAAGTCGATGAAATCTCTCTCAGTTACAGCAGTGCTCTTACTTCCAATCTCCACCTAAAGGGCCATACCATTGAAAGTTCAACAAGAGGTCCTGTTATTACACATGCCTAATTTGAAAAGTCCAGGATCCAATATATCAGTATCCCAACACACAAGTTTACTTATGTTATCTCGAATATCATGTTTTTTAAAAGCAAGCATATGTCCACCCCTATATATATAAAAATAATATAAAGCAATGCCTGGTTGCTCCTTTAGGGAGACTGATTAAAATTTCAAATACTGAGTGGTTTTCAGTTTTGAAACAGGTTGAACACTTTTGCCAGTTCCCTTGTATGCCTTGTATGTTCTTCAGAAGGACAGGAAGTTCTATTATCTATGGGGAGGATAGTTGTTCCCAGCTTCCTGTGATGGAACAGTAGGAGAGGCACAGCTTGTATTTGCAGTCAGCTCCATAACTCCTGTTTTCTGCTGCTACAAGACCTTTTGCATTTTACACTGATAAATGCAAGGATATAAGAACACAACTTCTGCAATGCAATACTGTGTTCTTCCAGTCATCATATCCCTCAGTCTTGCCACACAGGTAGCAATTTGCAAGGACTTCCTCAGGAAACAGAGAAGCATCTCAGCAAATTACTTTGTCAGAGTGATCAAAAGGAAGAGAAAATTGCTAAATCTCTTCTGCGTAACTCACATCTTTATGAAAGCATAATTCATGACCCTCCATGGGACAAAGACCAGTCCTGAGTTCTGTCTCCCAACCTGTGCTTGGGAGGACTATTCAGTTCTAGAACAAATACTGCACACTTCCTAAGAGACTCAGGAATGCCACGACGCATACCTAGCTAATGTCAGCCACCAAAAAACACTTCTTACTCTTAGAATTATGGAGTACCAGTTCTCAAGAAAACTGAGCATCTCAAGTGGAGGTAAAACACGAAAACATTTGGAGATTCTGGAGATCTCATTATGGTGAAAGTGACTTGATATCTTACTGCATTGTGTCTAGAAGGCAGCATTATGATCACTGCAGTGGACTGCAAGGACTGCTCAGAGAGGAGCAGCCATGTGCCTGTCCCATGTAGTTCCAGCCAGCTCCAATGGACACAGGACACAGCTAAGCCCTGCAGTCCAAGTGGTGGCACCTCTCAGAAAATTTATTTAAGAAATGGTAAAAAATGCACAACAATTGAGAGGGGGGAGTGAGAAATATGTGAAACCAAGATCAAAGAATAATGGGCTGAGGTGCTCCAGGAACTGGACAAATGATTCCCGCACAACCCGTGCTGAAGCAGGTTTATCTTGGTGGAACTGTGGTCCATGTACAACACACGTTGAAGCAGTTTATGAAGGACTATATCCCATGGAAAGGACCCACCCGGGAGTACTGAAAGAGTGTGATAAGGAAAAAGTGGCAGAGGAGCTGTTATGCGTTGATACCAGCAGCCATTTCCCGCATCCTGGCACCACTCAGGGAGATGAGTCAGGATTGATGGACTGAAATTGAGCCTAAGAAAAAGAAGAGGCTGAAAGGAAGCCAGTATAGACATTTTATATATTTTTTCTCTCCATCCAGCTCTATTTTAATTGGCAATAAATTAAATTATTTTTCCCCATGTCCAGTCTGTTTCCCCTGTGATGTTACTTAGCAGGTTTTCTCTCTGTCTTTATCTTGATCCATGAATTTCATCTAAATTTCTCCCTATCCAGCTGATGTTGAGGAATGAGGAAGCAGCTCTGTGGGTATCTAGCAGGCAGTCAAGGTCAACCCATCATGTGTAGTGAAATTTGTCACAAAGAAGAAACAGAAAAGTTAGATAAAAGGATTCTGTTTCATTGACAGACAAGCTGTAAGGACAAAAATAACTTGCTCACTTAAAATTACAGACTGTAGCAGAAACAAAAAAGAAAATGTTAAAACTCACACTAGAATTTCTTGTTACTCATGACACCTTCTAAGAAAGTCTATGACACTTCTAACTTTACAGTTCACAACTGCCAAGAACTCACAGAAATGTATCTTTTTTGCTCCTGCCCTCACATACAGGTTCATATTTTCTAGCACATGATGTAAACCCTCTCTTGTATTTCCTTGCCTCATATGACTGGACAATAGTCTTAAATGGTAGTCTGACAGCTAAAGGTTTTTATCTTATATTTCTTTAAGTTTTAGGGTTGACTTAGCTCTCTTCTGCCTCAAGTAACAAATCCCTGTCTCCAAGGTGTTTCTTCCTACTAAAATGAGTTCTCAGCTCTACATCTAAGGGGAATCATTAACTTCTATAATCTTTTGGAAGAATTAAAACTTGATATCAGTAATTTCAGAAAGAACTTTTATCCTGTCTTGTTGATAAGACTTGGAAACAGAGATCTATATTTTAATATATTAATGAACTATCTCAGACAAGACCTCAAAAATCTGAGGTCCCATGGTCCTTCTTTTATTTACATTAGCAGTAAACGAATTATGCAGTTAGTTAAAAAATCAACACTGAGAAAATAGATACAGAGACACTGTTATGTTTTTAGTGTCTTGCCATAAAGTACATGCAGTTAACCCTTTGTAGCCTTTTTTCTTCTGCTGCTATTGTATCCTTTTAATTCTTATTTACTGTGTCTTTCAGGAATATTTTGTGGATTAAATTCTGAATGATTGTACAAACACTTTGAAGGAATTAATATATTCTGCATTTTTTTACTTTTCTCAGCTTCAAAATCACTGCTTTCCATCACTCTATATCAAAGAATCAATTAGTTTTGTTGTATACAGCAATATAGCACAGGTCTTTTCAAAACACCCCTTCATATTTTCTATGTTACATGGTCAAGTACAGAAGCATGATTTTTCTTTCAGACAGCGCTCCTGCTTATCCTCCATTTAGTATCTGGAATACAAAGTTCACATATGATTCCTCCAAATTCTTTAGTCTATTTTTTCTAAGAGCAGTAGAATTAAGTAACAAACGTTAGCTTTGAGCTGAATTCTGCACAATCTTAATAGCTCTTCTCAGAGAGAAACTCAGACACTGAAAACTGTTACTCTTTATAAACTTATTTATACCTAGAAGAACTGAAGTACCAAAAGACTACTCATCAGTATAATTTCTAGCATGACCTACCCATTATACTGCTGCAACTCAGAGGGATAAAAACAGTCTTATACAACTTGCACCAAGTCTAATGTAATACATTATTTCAGTTGGTCCAGCTAGAGAATTGCATTACTCCAGTACACAGGGAATAGTTTTCAAGGTTTTGGCCAAGCATAACTAATATACTAGCATAAAATATATTGGTTTGATAGAACTGATGCCTAAGAGTGGTCCTTCTGTACCAGAGAGGAAGTTCCGAACATCTGCAATTGTAAACACTTGTAGTGTAAGCTCTGTCAGATTGGAATATGAGCAGGGGAAGCTTGTGACTGAAATAGGTGGGCAAATAAAATTTCCAGGTGTAAATATAGTGTTATATATACTAGCATATAGTTATGCCACTTTATGATTTTTAACTTCCAGTAAATTAGAAAAACTAAGGCTACAGTGACACATTACAAAGAATTGGCATTTTACGCATAAAGCTACATAACAATGCTTATCAAACGAAGAACAGGTTCCTGCTAAGACATGGTCACAGAGGAGGGCCTACAGCACAAGAAGTGCCTTATGGTGGGAGTTCATTAAGCAAGGGTGCATATTCCATCAGACCTGCCCAATATAATGCCTTTTGCTGTGATATTCTACCTGCCAGGTGTACCTGGCCAATGCCTGACCAGCTGGCCAAGCACCTGAATTTGGTAAGACAGATGATGAATGAGACCTCTAGAAGTTTATGATACAGCACCAACAAACAATGAAATCAAGAAAAGTGCCAGATGAACAAGACTTGGATGATATAACTGTTGCAAACCCTGAAAAAAGCCATTCTGTCCTAGAAACGGTAAAACAGTTCTCTAAAGGAGAGTTATTGCATATTAAACCTACATGTAGAACCTGACATTTTGATTGTTCAGGTTAATATCTAAGAAGAGGAAAAAAGTATACTTCACACTCAATTTACACTTTTGTTAGCTAAACATTAAGAAGAAAACTAATAAACGTAACGCTTATTTGGAACCTTAGGTCTACACCCTGCAGATGCTTTTGGAGAGAATTAATGCTTCCAACAAATTTGTGGTAACTTAGACCAAACAAAACAGTACTTTAAAGAAAAGTGTGAACTTTTCTCAGCTGTCCTGATGCATATAAACTTCAAAGGCTCATTACAACCATTTAAATGTTTAGCTGTTTATATTACTTCTTTGAGCTTTTCAGCAAGATATTCAGCCAATGCAGAGATACAATGTTTCTCTTTAGAGGTCCAATTGTGTACAAATACTCTGTTCAGACAAGGTAGCAATCTCTTAAAACTTTAGCAGATTGTAATATGTAGTTTTAAGTGAAGCCTGAGTCATGCTTCTCCAGCAACCAGTTTTAATTAAATTCCTATAGTTAAGAAATTTTATGCATACATTTGTACCAGCCAAAGGTGTTATTTTTAACTTGAAAATAATTTAAATTATGTACCAACACATTTTTTTAGGAACTGAGTAAATAATGTCAGAAATTTATAATTAAATAATGAAAAAAAACCCCTATGCTTAGTTGGTCAAACTTAACCAATGTATCTAAACTACTCACTATTCCTTTTATCTTCCATAATTTCCAGTTTCTGTTTCTACTACAGTTTACAAAGCTTCGAGTATTGGCAGGTAATTTAAAGCTAACAAGACTTTGCATCTTAGACAAAATTGTTTTGGAATGACCACTTCTGATCAACTGTTTGTGAAGACCTAAGCAAGTTGCAGATCTAAACTAAACTGATTTCTAACAAGAGTACTCTGAAAGTGGCCCACAGACTAAACTGATAAAAAATTCAGACTAGCTTTTTCCTCCTAGACCTGAAAGCACTGAATCAATTTGTTTTTCTTTCAACTAATTCTATAAAAGAATTGGGGTATTTTTGCCACTGGTGTTTTCCTCTAAATCTTATCTTTGTCCAAAGCTTCTTTGTCCAGAACTTCTAAATGTTAAGAACAGTGATAAGTTTTTTCTTAAACACAAATTACTGTGATAAACATGGACTCCTACCAGTGTTAGAAAGATAAGTAATCTGAAAACATAGACATTGAAAGGCATTGTGCTCACTGCATAACAGTGCAGTTACCTTGTACAGCACATTATCTCTTGTCTATAAGCAAAAATCCAACTCACAAACTGTTGTAGAAGCAGGAGTGGGGTAAATCAGTGACACCTTAGGCACAATAAATATTGTCACCCACACCCTGGTGAGGTGCCAGAAAGCTGCAATACAGCTTCAGAAGAAAACAATTTAATTCTTTATTTTATATTTTATTATAATTTTTTCTATGGATGGTAGCCTTCTGTAATGACAAAAAGCTTTGTCCATCTGTCCTCAAAATGTCATGCATTATGTGTACTTCTCTCTTGACACAGACTGAAAGCTGTGCATACCAGAAGCCAGTTTTACTTGCAGTATAAAATGCTGCTAAGATAGGAATGTCATCCATACTTTACTATGACATCTGGGAAAGAAGGAATTGATTAAAGATGCAATATGAAGAAGTTCTGGTGTGGATGAAAAGTCCTTCTCTCATATGGATGTGGAGAAAGACCTCCAGACACTGTTTTGGCAATTTTTAAGCACTCCAAGTAACAACTGATGCTACTATGACATTGCACAGGGATCATCACATGTGCAGCTGCGTGGTGACCAAGTTCAGACAGTTAAGTGGCTAGTTTTTGGCTCTCGTAGCTGATGAGGTTGGTATCACAGCAGTTCTAACTCCAGTTATTTAAACCGTTGTGAAAATATACCTTCAAAAGGAATTTCCAAAGCTGAAAGCTGAGAAGCTCTACTAAACAAATCTAGGTAAAGAAAACTGAAGAAGCCAAGAAGATTATTAAGTAAAATACAACTAAACATGTAGGTGTGATAGTTTTGGCTGGGATAAAATTAGTTTTCTTCACAATAGCTGGAATGGGGCTATGTTTTGGATTTGTGCTGGAAACAGTGTTGATAAAACAAGTATGTTTTAATTACTGCTAATCAGGGCTTATGCAGAGTCAATGCTTTTCCTGCTCCTCATCCCACCCCACCAGTTAGGAGGCTGGATTTGCACAAGGAAGGGGACACAGCCAGGACTGTTCAGCCCAAATGACCACAAGGATGTTTCAGACCACATGGAATCATGCTCAGTATATAAAACTGAGGGGAAAAGAAGGATGGTGGGATATGTGATAGGGCACTGCTCCCCTAAGGATGGCTGAACAACCACCTCCCCAAAGGAAAAGGTTAGGTTGTTTTATTTTTTAAATTTACTTTGATTTAAAAGTTATTTTCATTTTGGTACTCTTCAATTTAAACTTCAGTCCATTGCTCTTTGCACTTGGTGCACTGAAGTCTCTTTGGTAGGCTCCAGGAAACCTAACCAACTCAGCTGCAGGGTGGTTTGTACATCAGCTGTCCACACATCACTGTGCACCAAGGCAGCCGGCATTGCTCACCCTGGAAGAGCAACCAAGAGTTAAGATAATGGCATCAAGAAGTCTCCAGCTGACTGACTGTGGCTCACATCTGGATCCTGGTCAACTCTTCGAGCTTGAATTCATTTGCCAGCTGCTGTGACCATCTTCCTCTCGTATACCCACACGGTGAGTAGCTTCCTTCAAGATCTCCTTCATTAATGAGGAAACTGTTTTCCTGCTGATCTGACCTCTTTTCACCCTTGCAGGGTGCTCAGAGGTCTGGTGCCAGACGTCAGTCAGTAACGTCCCCACAATCCTCTTGCAGAACGACAGAGCCTTACAGCGCAGGTGTGCTTTTACCGAGAAGAAGGCAGGTAAGCTGCTTCCACTTTCCAGCGCCTTGTTGTGCTGTTTACAGCACACTCTCACTCAGCTGCTACTTTCCTTTGCCACTCCGGGAACACTTGGACACACAGCTTAAATTACTTTTTTTTGCTTGTGTGTTGTTTTTCTCGGGGTTGGGTTGTTCGATTTTTTCAATAACGACCGTGCGTCTCGTTACACCATGCTGATCACTAGCAAGGAGCGGGCATTAAGACCAGGCGGAGATGCTTGTACTCAAGGAAGAAGGCCAGTTCCCTGCCAGGGGACAGTCCTAACCTCCCTAAGCACGCCCCAGCACCGCTTGGGATCGCGTGAATTGAGAAACCCGGTAACGTTTGTCATCGGGCCGTGATTTTACACCGAAAACCGTAACAAAACCCCTGCGCCGCGGAGCGCAGTACCAGGTGGCCCGCCCCGGGCTGCGGCCGCGGCGCTCAGGTCATGGCGTCCCTCGGGCAGCGCCCTGCGTCCGCACACCGGCATGGGAGCCTACCTATCGCTAGGCAGAAAGGAGGTAAGGGCGAATGGCGGACAGGAGCTGCGGCCGAGCCCGCCGGCTTCCAGCCCCACCGCATCGCTTCCGCCGCCCCGTGCGAGGCCCGGCGGCGGCGCTGCTGCTCGTCGCCCCCGCCTGAGGCTCCTCCTCCCGCTGCCGGTCGGTCCCGAGGCGCAGGGCTGACATCACGCCCGGGGTTTCCATCCGACCACGGGAGGGGGAGGCTGAGCGGAGCGGCGGTGTGATGGCGGCGGTCGGCAGGACTTAGGAGTCGGCGGCGGAGCGGAGCGGCGCCCAACCCGGTTCTCCCTGCACCCCTCCCAGCGTGGTCCGGACTCCATTGTTCGGGCGGCAGAGCGAGCGAGTCCGCGGCGCAGCCAGCGCGGAGCCGGCAAGAGCAGCGGCGGCCGCCCAGGCCCCACTCTGGCGGCAGGAGCCGCACGCGACCCGGGGCTGCTGTACGAGCAGCACTACATCCCGCGGGGCGCAGCGAGGCCTCTGGCCGTGGAGGGGCCCGGGCAGGGCTGGGCTGGCCGGTCCCCACGCACCGCAGGTAGGCAGAAGCCGCCATAGCTCCCTTCGCCGGCCGGGAGCTGTGCAGCTGCCGGAGATGAAAGCCAGAAGCGGGGGGGCGGTGCGGAGGAAATGCGGGTCCCGCTGCCGGTCGCGAGGGGGGTGGATTCCCGGCGCCGGGCTGGCTCCTCGGGCCCGCTCCCTGTTTTCCGCCGAGAGAGGGAGGGATTCTCCGGGGCCGAGGTGGGCAGTGCGGTCGAGCTGCTCCCGCTCGCTCCTGCGGGGGGAGCCAGTGCGGAGCCGCCCGGGCTGCCCGAGAGCGTCCGTGGCTCCGCTCCGGGCCGTGGGGGGCGCCGGGGGAAGCGATCGTGGAGGGCGGCGGCGGTGGCCTTGGAAGCGCTGCTAGAGAGCGGCGCCCGTGCAGGCCGCGCCGATAGCGGAGCGAGAGAGTGGCGCGGGCGGCAGAGGATGAGAGTCGGGATCGGGTCGGCCCAGAGCAGAGAGCAGGCGGCGGAGAGAAAAGTTTTGCCGCCGCCCGCGATGTTTTCCAGGTGGCAAGACGCGGCGGTTCGTGCCGGCGCGGGATCGCCCGGCGCGC
Organism: Buphagus erythrorhynchus; assembly: GCA_013400855.1. Lineage (NCBI taxonomy): Eukaryota > Metazoa > Chordata > Aves > Passeriformes > Sturnidae > Buphagus > Buphagus erythrorhynchus. Next base: position 11,912 of record VZTT01029507.1, on the reverse strand, counting down.
CCCCTTCTCCCCCGCGGGGTCCCCGCTCGCGCTTCGCGGCCTCGCTGTGGCTGCGGGGCTCCTTCTGATCGCGCTCCCGTTCCTCATCGCCATTGTTCGCGGGCCGGAGCGGGCCCGGCCGTATGAGCGCAGGGCAGTGCCCGTCCCAGAGCGAGAGTTCCCTCGCCACCGCCTCGATGGGCTCGGGGTTGGGCTGTGGCTTGTTCTTGGGGAGCACCCCGGGACGGACAAGACCCTAATCGCCTTCACACAGCTAAGTCTGTGAGGGCGCAAGTTGATCTGATTATCACTGAGCTTATGGTTGCGGCCCGTTTACCGTGAACCTAAACTTCCTCTGACTGCACTGAATACTGACTGCGTAGTGATCTGGCCTAGAAGGCTGATTTATATGGAATAATTATCATTCCATCTCTGGGATCTTGCTGGTTTGGTTTAGTGGGAGCTCGTGTTAAACAGTACAGTCTTTTATCTTTCTGCTCCTGCCCGCAGCTGTAAGTGGATAGCATTACGTGTGTTCCTGGAAATGCTTCCCCTGTTTTGTGCATGAAATACATTTTACTAAGCAGATCTTAGCAGAACATTATTATTTACCTACCTCTTCAAGTAGTCATTTTTTCTTAAATATTTAGATCTGTTTAGATCCTCAATTCAGTACTAAGCCCAAAATTAAGATGAAATGTACAGTGCAGATAGGCAGTAAACTGTTCTCACCTTGTAGTACTAAAGAAAATGAAATTTCTGTAATTTTTCCTGTTCTGCAGCTAGTAGTTCAGCAGAAATTGCCATCTTTAAAGCACTGCCCATGAAAAGTTGCATAACTAAGCATAATAGCAAAAAGAAGTGTGTGCTGGGACCTTGCTGCAGTCAAACAGAAAGCAAGACAGGTTTTCCCTGCATTTTGTGTACTTTATTTAGATCTTCCAGTATGAAGACCTGTTGTTCTGTGGACATTATTTTTTGTTGTTTTCACAGACAGCAGGGAAATTTTTTTTCCCTCAGAAAAGGAAATGGTGATATAATGATCAGCCATAAACAAGTAACACACAAAAAATGCTATTTTTGAGATACAGACATGACATCGAACATGCCTCCTTTCACAGTTAGTGGAAAAAAAACCCAATTTATTTTTGGTATGTCTTTAGTTGCAAGCATACTTTAAAATAGTGTTAATATTTTCCTTTCCTATTTTAGGTATTTTGGGAGAAATCTTGAATACCCACTGAGAACGCTAAAGCGAACACATACAGCATCTGGCAAACATACATAGTAGCAAGAAGTGGATTCCTGATATCCACCTTGTAACTTGAGTGGACTTATATTTATTTTTTCAAATTTTTTAATATTTACAATGAATGGGCACAGTGATGAAGAAAGTGTAAGAAACAGTAGTGGAGAGTCAAGGTAAGCACTTGCTTATTTCAGTTATTCTTGGCTATGTATTTTCTTATATTTTTTTACTAAAACTATATTTGAACTGAATGCTGAAATGTGGTGGTTAGCAGGCAGATCATAGTTAGGAAGACTGGCTTTGCTATCTTGCAGGTGCTTAATTTGCTTGTTACATTATCATCATTTCAGCTAAGAATGGGAGTGATCATGTATATGTCCTACGTAATAAAGCTGAAGTAGTATTAAAGCCATGTAGGCATCTGGCATAATAATACCTCTCTTGAGGAAAAAAGTGCCTGAAGTATCAAAAACATTGAATTAAAATGTTAAAGCTATCCTCTATAAAGTGCAAGGCACACATGCATAATATGTGTTGTATAAAACCCTAATTAGGGTGTCTTTAAAGGGGCAGTGGTTCACTTCAGTGTTTTGATATGAAATACTTTATGATTCTGTCATTCTTCAGAGCTGTCAGACTAGTAGAGCTGAAATTGTTAACTTTGTATTTGTTTTTGGAAGTGAAAGGACTGTTTTCCAGCCATGTTCTTAACTAAAAAGAAACTTAAAATCAGTCCTCTAATGTCAAATTACAGTCTTCTATCAAGTGGCAAATGTTCACATGTTTGGAAGAGCCTGATTAGAATGTCCTTGCCTCCATGCAGGGTGACATCCAGTTTGTAGGGGTGGAATTAAGTTCACTTACTAGAACAGTTCCAAGTTCAAAAAGCCCCTTGTGCGCTACAAAGTTTAGATTTCTAAAACTGGAAATATGATAAACCTAGAGGTTTAAAAATCAACTTAGCAGTAAAAAGTGAGCATTAGACTTCTCCTCTAAGAGGTGGTTTGTGGCTGTGCTGTTCTTCTGCCCCTCTTCCTGTCAGATTGCAGCCTGTTGAACTGGTTAGCTAATTCAGTCAGTCAGAGGGCCATAAGGAAAACTATATTCTGTAGACTATGAAACTTCCAGCTGGGTGGAGAGAGATCTGAATTATTGCCTCAAAAGAAGAAATGCAAGAAGAGCATACAACTGCCAGCATGTGCTAGCCATCATACTTCTACAGTGTATGATGGACTGGGAAGACAGGAAAAAAGAATTGTTTAGGTGACCCTGGGTGCAAATCACAAGGAAATTTATGAGCAGTGAAACTAAAGAGACTTTTATAATTTTTGCATATTTTTATGTCAAGCTTCCTGTTATACATGGAAGTGTCCTAGAAAGCTTTTCAATTTTGTGAATAATTCGTAAGCTCTAACACGTGGTAATTTTTGAAGATTTCTGCTTCCTTTAAAGTTGACACTGTTACAGTTAACAAACGAGTTTGAAGACTCTTCTGGGACAAAATATTGCTTGTTACTTAAAAAAAAAAACGGCAAAACAAAAGCTTCCAACAAACATGAACCTACCTGGGACAAGTTAGTGTGTGAATTTTCTTACTACTTGAAAGAAGCCACCTAGCTAAAGGTCTGTGAAGAAACTATTTTGTATTGAACTCTGAGTGCCCATAAATATCTGTATTTCAAAGTTATTTAAAAGCTGTAACAGTTCATAAGACTAAAAAATTAAATGTCATAAAGTTCCCATGAATTTAATAAAAAATAAGTATCAGGAGGATGCATAGTCCTCAAAACTTCATATTTGCCTGGAAAGTGAGGCTTTATTCTTCACCTTAAATGTCCTGCTGAGCACATCTTAAAACTTCAAAAAATTTTAAAATCCAAACAACTGTTTCTCTTAGGCTTGTGTCACTTGATAATCCCATAGTCTAATTCACAGGCAGGCTTGGAAAACTTATTTTCATGTTCATTATCAGAAAGCTGTTCGTATAAGTGAAGTGAGAAAACTTGCCATTTTAAATGATGGAATCCTCTTCTGTGTAACGTAGTTCCATTGTTAAAATAATACAGAATATTTTTATGTGACTTACCCTTGCGTTATAGCTGTATGTTTTTTTACTTTAATTTGTAGGTTTCCAGTACTCTAGATGATTTTCACTCTGAGTTGAGGTACCTTAGCAAGCTGCAGCTATAGACAGATAATTAACTGTAACTTGGGAAGTGTTGCTGTAATTATCCTTCAAATCTGGAAAAGTGAATTTTAGAGAATGGAGGTAGAAATCAGGAACCGAATATATTTACTAAGCTTATAGTGATCCCATTCTGTTCAGAATGCTAGGGGTGGAAATTAAACAAGTGAAGAAAGCAATTGAGAGCTGCCGCTGGGAGTAGATTGCAAAGAAAATCAAATGCAAGAATTAGTAGGAAGAAAGAAGAGATGAAGATGAATACAGTGATAATCTAAGCAGCAGCATTGGTGTTAACTAGGAGAAGTCTGAAAATTTGTGTCAGTTTGCCAATTTGATACTTTAGAAGTGCGGTAAAGCAGTTCACTTGCCTTTGGTCCATGATGTCAACTTCCATTGCTGTCATTCTGGAGTGATAATAAATATAGCCTGATGTAGCAGAGCCACCATCATTACTTCAGAAAGTTAAGCAGTGGATCATGGCTGGATTTACAAAAATACACAAGCATGCAGTGTTTTCTGCAAACACCATGACTTGAAAAAGCTGTGTAAAGCTTGTAGTAGTTTCATCAGTAGGAGGGCTGGAGAAGGGACTGATCATAGACCTTTGACTTGATACACTGTGCTAAGGGATTGTAGCTGTCCTTTATTCACTGTGTGTAACTGTGAAGGTGATTTTCTTTTTTCTGAAGTGAGAAGAATGAGCAGTTTGCCACACTGCTTCATACCTTTCCAGTGTTCATCTATTCATCTGTCTGCTAGATCACTAGAAAACTTCCCCTGGTTGCAGGTGTTGGTCCTGAAGTTCTGTTTTGCTACAGAACATTGCATGACCACGCCATTTGGACTTTCCTTGCTTATTTCAGCAAGGTCTGAAGCTCTAAATCAGTACTAGAACTGAGCATGATGGAAATTATTGTAAACATTGTTAACTAGTCTTGTTGGTTGGTGTTCCAATTTCTGTCCAGTAATCACAGTGGCGTGTACTTTGCAGCTTGTTGTTTACTTCATGTAACTATTCTATAATGTTTTTAAGTAGCTCAAGGTAAAATATCGCAGATACTGTTTGTCTGGATAGCAAGTGGATGTAGACACAAAGACTTATTAGCAGTATGCTAAGAAGCTTACTCAAGTGGAACATCTTTGTATAGTATTCTTGACAGCATTCAGTTCAGTGTACAAACTTCAGTATGAGTACATACATTCAAGTTACATAGTAATAAGAAAGCTTAATCAGCACAGAAGGGCAGTTGTACCTGAACTGCAAGACAAGTGCCAGGTAGAACAGGGGCTGCAGCAATGAAATGTTGGCACTATTTGAATAACAATCTGATTTCCCATCTCTTTGCTCTTATGTGTTTCTGCAGAACAAGGTATAGAGGACTTGAGCATACCTTCCTTTCCTAGGCAAAAAGGCATGTGCTCAGTGTAGCTTGAGTAGAAGGTGGCTGGCCATTTTTGCAGTAAGCAGCTGCTTACACCGAAGACTTCTGCAAGTCTTTACACACTTGAAAGTTGATGTTAAGGTAGTAATTTAAGTGGGTTTAATTTGTTTTGTGGGTTGCATAGTCTATGGACCACATAATTAAGTGAAGAGTAACGACTTGGTCAACAGGCTTCAATTTACTCTATAAATGCATATCTTCCATAGAAGGTAAAAAAGATTCATTGAAAGCCACGACTTTAGGTTCTCGCTTTCCTGAAATCTAAGTGGGAGTTAAAATAGAAATTGACCAAGTGTATTTGCAGAACTACTTGCATGCACTGGCTTCTTTTTAGTAGGAGTTTAATAGATAATATTAGTAAAAATGTGTGTACAGCAAGAGAGAGCATATACATAAAACTGTATATATTTAGATACCTACTTAGTGCACAGGAATTGAATTCTCGGATCAACAGAAGTTTTCTTTACCTGAATGGTAAAGAAAACTGTTGGTAGCATGTACTGTTAACAGCTAGTGGATAAAGCAACCTCTTTGCAGTATTTCTCTCTTTAATTAATGAATTGTTATTTTATTAGGAATAATCTCTTACAGAATTAAGCATACTAAAGCATGATAGAGTATCCAAATCCAGGTTAAAAGCATCTTTTCACTTCTTTTTGGAAGAGCTCAGATAGAGCATGTATCCAAACCTAAGTATTTTTTTCCTAGAAACCTCTCCAACTGAAAGAAAAGATTAAAAATTCGTGGTCTGTCTTTTGATCTGCATGTAATGTTAAGTTTGGTTTTGGAACTCTTGCTGAGTTTATCCTCATTTTTTGTCTAACCCAACTGGATGCCCCATAGCTGTACCACAGATTTTAAATTAAATTCCTCTATTCTGAGAATTTCAGGATTTTAGGCAATGCAAGCTTTTCATGTTCCTCAAGACATAGTGAAGATTTGTGATACTGGCAGTATATACATCAGGCCTGTCCAGATGTGGTCCCTCAGCTGGCTTCAGCTTTTTTTTTTNATTGCTGCTGGATCCAGCTGTGTGCTGAAGGTTGCTCACATTGCACGACAAAGTAGCAGAGCCCTGAGTAATCACTGATACCTCCTGCCTGTGAAGGGTTCCTGGAACTTCTTTGTGTCCTTAAGATGTGTGACCTGCATCTTTCAAATAAAGACTTGCAATGTACTTCATAGGGTCATGAAAGTTGGTAGATAATCAGTTTAATTTTGATAACATTGCTTTGCTTACAGTAGTAGCAACAGATAATTAGTTTGCAGGACAGAAACACAATGTGTTAGCCCTACCAGGAAAACTCAGTTTGAGTTCATAGTCTGTAATAGCTGAGGACAGGAAATAACATTTGGCAGATTGAACATTGTACTCTTTTTGCCCTCTGTTCTTTACTGGCAGTGATGAATAAGATAAATCTGCTTTATGCATTATAATTAAATAATTAAGATTTCTTGAAGAAATAAAACTAGAAAATATTACTATTTGCATAGCATTTGCCTATAGAAACTTAACAATTTTACGAGTTTGGCATTTAGCATCTATTACTTCTGCACATTCTGAATGGGCTCTTCCTATTCCAATGCTTTTCTTCCTTCAGCTTATTTAAAAAAAAAATCAACAACCAAGCAACAAAGGAGACAGTCCATTGTCATCTCAGATAAGTTTCAAAGATTGTGCAGATAGTAGTCTTTCTTTTTTAGTGTGTTGAACTTTAGTTTGCTTAAATTGTGACTCTTTGTCTTGCTAGCCTTGAAAGAGAAGATCAGTAAGGTAACATCATCTAATGAATGCACTTGAAATCAGTGGTGTTAAATTAGCTGTTCTTGGATCGGTTATTATCCTAGACAGGAGTCTGCATTTTCTGTCAGTTCTTTCACAGTGTGACTTGTTTAGCTTCTCATTTTAGGATTTGTATTTCTAGTGCCTAGTTTCTTCTTGTATGATCCTCTCAGGGGCACCTTGTTTTAAAGAGTAAGCTAGTGGAGCTGAACTTAAGACTGTGGTAGCTAAAGTAGTGCCTCTGTGGCAGGATAGTTGCTTTAAGCCTGTCATTTCCCCAAAGCATTCCTCAGTTTCATTGCATAGGTATTTATTTGGGGGAGTTGGAAAAAAAAATTACATTTGTTTTAACCTGTTACCTGCTTTGGTACCTTCTCTAACCTATGTTGCTTTTCTTTCAAAGAGTTCGCAAATAAATACTGCATTCAGGCATAGATTTGTGAACATGTAGGGGGTACCCAGAGACAGTGTTCATAAAAAAACCCAGCAAATTCCTTCAGTGTGTCTGAATTCCATACCAAATCAGATCTGACATGTGCTGCTGTACAGATGGAACTATCAAGGGCTAGAGGTAAGGGGTTTCTTAAGTGCATATCCTGCAAAGTGCTCTTTCTAGACTTTTGACAGTTTGTCAACATATATGAAACTAATCTTTCATGTAGAACTTCCATCCTGAGACCTGCTGTTAATTTTCAGTATGTACTGTTGGCCTGCTACTGAAAGTTACTGCTGACTGCTAAATTTTTCATTGGTACTTGGTTTTGTTTGCACAGTAAAGAAATAGTCTGACTTCAGCAGTACCAAGGAGATCATCATTAGTGCTTTATCCATCATGCTTGTATTTTCCATATCCTTATGAGGGTCCACTGTTCTGCACAGTCTTTTATACTCCTGTTGTAGTTTAGTTTGGAGAGGAGGAGTTGGATTTTTGAGGTGTCTACAGGAGTGTGGGTAAGGTATCCTCTTTTGTGCTTTGCTGAACTGTTTCCAATAGAGCAACTTAAGCAAAGACCTTGGGTTGTGTAGGAGGAAGAATTGTCAAGAAATAACATACTTGGCAAATCTTTTTCTGTAAGAGGAGCTCTTAAGAGAGGGAACCAGAAGCCCTGTTCCTGATGCAGTATTTGTGTGATAGCATTAGACAGCAGCAGACAGCTAATTGTGCAAGTATTCCAATCAATGTTTGAGGAAATACGTAATGTTCTTTGCATCCTCCCCCTAGAGATATGATACCAGTCTCAGTAATTTGTGATGTCAGTTCAGGTGATTAATTTTGTGAAAGTCAGTGGTGCTACTTTGTACTAATGGGCATTACTTGTTGCAAGGAAAGTTGGTCAGATTAGTGACTCTAGTTAAACTATATCAGCTGACACTTGAAGTTCTTCAGCTAGAAAACAAATTGCTTATAGACTGTGCCTTGAAAAATACAGGTGAAGTTAAAGAATCCCATAGGCAAACATGGAAAAGAAAGCAACCAGATGTTATGACTACCTCACTGCTGTTGTCTCCATGTGTTTTTAATACCTTTATTGCAGAACTTCCGTTCTGTTTCTTTATGCAAGTAAACTGCCTTTCTATCAGAGAGACATTTTGTCCTTATTGTAGCAATGATTTTAAAAGTCAAATTTTAGCACAGTATGAAATCTTCTCACTTATCATTTGGTTTGCAATGGTAGCTTCCATTGAGTATTTTCAGAAAATACATACTTTCTTCTTATTTCACATCTCCTTTCCTTTTCCACTTCAAGGAAGATTAAATAATTTCTGGAATTCTGCTAATACAAGTTGTTAAAATCAGAGATTATTTGTTAAAATAAGAGTTTACTTGTCTTCATGCTCCGAAAAGCTTTTAGAACTCTCTCCAGCTGATTATAATTATTTTTGCCTTGTTATAGCTGTCTGTAGGGTGTCCCATTTCAGCAGATGAAGAAAATGTCAGCTGAGGTACTAAAAATCTCTCTGATACTTCTGTGTGTATTTTCCTGTGACCTTCAAAAACTCAAACAATTGCATTTCAGAAGCTGATAAATGGGCTCTAAATTTGCAGTGGTGCTGGTAGACACTGCAGTGTGCTATGAGTTCTCTATGCTATTGTCTGTTTTATTAGTCACATCTGCAGTGCCATGTGCCAGGGAAAAGGAGAGAAAGCATTACACCATGTAGTAGATGTGCTGAAATTGAATAATACCAAAGACACCTTTTTTCATTTGAAATCAGTTTAGTTTAGGGTTTTCTCCTAGATTCTCTGTTGATTTCCACTGGTTTATGCTTCAGTTTCAGGACAGCAGTCTCAAGAAATGCTGCCTGGTCATTCCGGCTTGTTTTTTCCACATCTTCATAGATGCTTAAGAATGTTTATGAGACTATTTTGAAAAGCTCTGTCTTCTCTCTGTGGATGGTACTGACACCATAGGGGACATTGGAGAGGGCAGCAATATCAATGTCAGAAAAAGTTTTTTATATACCCTCACCAATAGGTGAATGTATTGGTGAGGACTGAATGTGTTTTCAAAGTGTGACAGTGGATACTGTTCCAGTATGAATTGTGTAAATATTTCTGTAACTCAGAGCAAAGGTAGGAGCAGTTAAAGAGAAATTTTACAGTTCTGTGTTTCTTGTTTCTGCATTCCCCTTTTTCTATGAGGAGATGACAGATGTAAATGCTCTCCTTGAATGCCTGTGTGTGAATGTATATACCTTTTCTTAAGTAATTCAATTTTTACTCTTAAGTTTAGCATGTAGAATATGAGGATTTAATCTGAATTACTGCTCATGTGGAAGAGGGTCATAGTTAATTCTGCAAAAGGGATTACAGATTGATGTTCATTTTTAATAAGCAAGGCTTGCTTAATATGTTTGGGTTACGGAGAAAGGAGAACATCTCTCCATTACCTTTTTTTTACTTCCTTAGTGCAGTGGTCTTCAAAATGGTTGTTTGTGCAGTCCTGTCAATATTTCAGCATGCATCTCAATGTATGTGAAGTTCATTTATGAAGTATATACATGTACTTACACTTGTACTAGAATCTGCCTAATAAGATAAATAAAAGAAAAAGAAAATTTAAAAGTGAGAGATAAAGATTTAATACTTGAAAATACAGGTATTTATTGGTAAAAGAATCCTTTTAGCACTTACTAAAGAAATATTAAGAATATTCTTCTGTAGTAGTGTCTTGATTCAATATTTTGGGACACAGTGGTTTGAAGGTATGGTTCTTCATTTAGTTTGTTTTGGTACCTTATTTTAATGACTAGCACATCTGAAGAAGATACCTAGCAAAGGTACATGGCTTCAGATGGAAGAAGTGCATTGCTTACTGCACTTACTAAGTCATAGTACTATTTTTTTCAATCCACTCAGCTAATTATGCAAAGGTTTTTCTTAAATTTTGTCTAGTGAATTTCCAACTATCCTGTCAATCATTTTATGCATATTCATCTGAAGGGATTGCATTTTTCATGTTTTTAACAAATGGGTTCAAAACCCAGTGAAACTTTTTGAAGGATTTTTTAAAAGGCTGGAAATTATCTCACAGCTTTTAATGTGTATAGATACAATAGCTTTTTTTAGGTGACATACATTAGTTTTAATGGTAAGATGACATAATGATGGACACCTATCGAAACATCTGTTTTCAAAATTCTATCTCTATGGCATGAGCTTCTTTAGAAAAGCAGTTGCTTTTTCACTGTTAAAATGTCACCTTCACTTGGAAGGGATACATGTTGTTATTTTTTAAAAATATCTGCTAGGTAGCATACTACTGGTAACAAATTGTTTCCACAGAAATAGTCAGTATATTTGAAGCACTCTTCTTTTTGAAACAAACAAACAACACCCTCAGAGCTCCCAAAAACCTAATATTCCTAGTCAACAATTCTTCTTAGTAGTTTAACCTCTTATGGTACAAATATAATTTCATGTTCATTTTCTATCTTGTTACAAAGTATTGTAAATATTTTACTATTAATGGACTTGTTTTCATAAAATTAAGAACATCAGTGACTTCCTGTATTCTTCTGGCTCCAGATTCTTTGCTGCAATAGCTTGCCTATTGTTGATGGAGTAGATGAATTTATTTTGTACTGCAATCTTCTTATTGCCCCTACTAGACTCTGGTTTTTATTCCAGTCAAAGCAACCACACATTCCTAGTTACATTTGCATTTTTTTAAATAAAACTTTTTTTTTTCCTTTTTTAATTAAAGAAGTAGTTTACTGTTGCTAAAATAGCTTCTCTAATGCTTTTCCTTTAGTGACCTAGGAAAAGTAATTTTTTATGGACCTCACTGTTTAAAGTCCCGAATTTGGGACTTGTTAGAAGCATCTGTACTTTCATCCGACCATAAAGCAAACTTCCTGAAATGGATAATTTGTTCTAATACTTGTTTCTTCAATACTTCAGCAGTGTTTTTATGTGCTTTTCAGCAGTGTTTGCTGACAAAGAAATGTGCTTCAAGTTTCTCACTGTAGTTTTCCATGCATTATTTTAGCTATTTTGAAGCAACGAAAACTCAATTCTCTGATGGCATGTAGGCTTCTTTCCCCTTGATCTTAGGTAAGATAACCTCAGAGCAGGCTGCTAACCACTCATTATTAAATTAAGGGACATTTTTTAAAGTACAAGATTGACTATTATTGCATTACTTGAAACATTGCTGGAAAAAATGAAGGGTTATCTTTGTGTTCTGGATGTTAGTTTTCAGATGTCTTGCTAATTTTGATGTTTCATGCTACCGTGGGCAAATATCTCAAGATATGATACACATTTAGGGTAAGAGTAATTGTTAACATTGGTAAGTCTTGATAACTGAAATTTTCTTGAATCGAACTTCTTGTCAGATGTCATTAAATTGTCATTTTCTCTTGACTTGGAATGTGGCTTATGAAGAGTTTGTAATATAGTAGAAGTAGAAAAAGCTCTGCTATTTTCTTTTCACATGTACTTACAGTACCTTCAGTCCATTGTTTCCTTACAAGACTCTTTTTAAACTACTTCTCCATTCTGTAAGGGTTAGTTTGGTTAAAACAAAGAAACACTATCCATGAATCCACCTAATCAGGCAGAGACAAACTGTGTTCTGTCTCAGTGTGCACAGAAGGAATGGAGTAATCGCACCACCAGGACCTGTCTGGGTTCTGGAGCATAACACCAGGCCGTCAGACATACGGGCTGAGGGAGCTTGCAAGTGTCAAACCATGTCTTAAATATTTCAATGTTTGTAGAGTTGAATTAGTAATTTGGGCTTCCGGGATTCCTTCCTTCCTGGAATC
>VZTT01029506.1:0-20336 GCA_013400855.1 Buphagus erythrorhynchus | reverse complement strand
CTCCTTTCCATGTCCTGCCCCAGTGTCTCATCTGTCCTCCCCGAGACTCAGTGTGCCCCCATGCTTCAGCCCCCTCTACCCCCAGTGTCACCACATCTCCCCAGTGCTTTTCCCCTGCCCAGCTCAGGGATCCCAGTGCCACTCCCCATCACCAGTGTTTCCCCTGGTACCAGTGCCTCCTGCCCCAGGTCCTGTGCTGTCCCCAGCCCCGGTGTACCGAGCAGTGCCCCAGTGTCCCCGGCAGTCGCCGTGCTGCCCCTGCCCCCTGTCCCTCCAGTGCTGACCCCAACCCCCGACCCCCGCCCAGCCCCAGCCCCACCCCGTCTCTCCGCCAATCAGATCGCGCAATTGCCGATTGGCCCCGCCCTCTCCCTGTCAGTCACGATCCGCGCCACGCCCTGCACACGTCCGGGGGGCGGCCCCGCGCCTGCGCAGTGCGGCGGCCGCAGTGGCAGTGACAGGCTGGCAGGAAGGGGCGGGGGCAGGAAGGGGCGGTGCCGGTGCTGGTGCCGGGACCAGGGCCGGGACCAGGACCAGGACCAGGACGGGGACCAGGATCTAGGCTGGGACTGCCGCTGCCACGGGACGGGAGGGCTGCAGCGACGGGCCGCTCGGTAGCACCATGCTGAAGAAGTTCGACAAGAAGGACGAGGAGTCGGGTGAGGGGAGGCCGGGGGTGCTGTGAGGGAAGAGACCCCTCTGTGGGTACGGAGGGGATTGGTGAGGGGGGACCCCTTCGTGGCTACAGGGAGAGCTGAGAGGGAAGAGACCCCTCCTGTGGAAATGAGGGGATCTGTGAGGGGGGCACCCCCAAGAGAGCCGGGGGGGGAGGCTCGGTGCCAGCGTGGCAGAGGGGGCTTGCTGGTGTCATGGAACGCAGTGGGAAGCACTGTGGGGGCACTATAGAAACACTGTGGGGGCACTATAGAGTGGGAGCACTATAGAAGCACTATGGGGGCACTATAGAAAGACTATGGGGGCACTAGAGCAGTCTGCTGCTCCTTCTCGCAGCTGCAGTCATAGGCTGAACTGGTTGCATCGGCACAGCACACCGAGGTTACCTGCCACATCACCAGGTGCAGAGCCTGAGACTAAATATTGACCATATTAGTCCTGTTCACAGTTGCCCAGATCTCTATAGCCAGGTAGAATCCAATTGATTTTCTGTCCCCACAATCACTGCTACTTTCAATGGATCAGAGAATCTGAGAGCACCAAGGAAATATGAAGTGATTGCCTGACTTCTCAAAACTTTAGGCCGGTTAGTAAGGAAGAGGTTGATATTTTATGTGGTGTATAATTCAGGTGGAAGCTATGCATAAGACAGTGTTTCCTTTCATGGTTTAGCTTTGTAGTATCTTTTTCATCTTCCTATGTGGCTTTCTACACAGCTTGCTCTGCATAACAAATCTGTGTGTCCTGAAGCAAATTGATTCAGCTTACATCTTGGTGATCTGTGTGACTGTGCTTACTTTTTATCTTAAAGTGCATTAAATGCTTTGCCCTTGTCTCCCTTTTCCAAGGCCTCCAGTGACACCTTGATAAGCAGAGAATTTAGTGAGGCAGCTGTTGGAGGGGAATAGCTCTTGGCTTTAATTTTGGGGGCTGTTTTTCATTTTCACCTGCCACACCCATCAAGGTATTGACGTAACCTATGACTAGGGCTGGTAGGAGATACAAGTATCCACTTAATTGGCTTCTATGTCTTTGCTTTCTGTGAATGGTTTTGCTAGCCTTGGATGACCTGCATTCACTCCACTTGACATGTTATTTTTGCCACAAAATTATGTTTCTCTACAAATCAGAATAAATTGTTGTTAGTTATCCAACATAAGGAACTTTATGAACACACAACCTCTACCCTCCCTGCATCTTTCTCCCTCTTTATGGAAGAAAACTGACCCAGGGTGCTGAGGACTGAGACCCCATGTACAATGCATTTCAAGATCCTTAGTGCTATGAAAGATAAAGAGGTGATGCTGTGTTGTTCATGGCTGATTTAAGGACTGTAGACATGCTGGACCATGGAAATACTGGGCTGCTGGGCAGGGTTTTTGGAACACATTTGCATGCTTATACTAGAACTGGTTCATACTCATACTAGAGATATTTTTGCTCTTTCCCCTTGTTTTTTTCTACCTCTTCAGTATCATCTAAGTGTCTATGTTTTGTTCAGCCACCTGCTGCCTTTGCAAACTTCTCCTGAGCCAGAGGAGGGCATTTTATGAACCAGGAAGGAGCCAGAGTGCAGATGTGTTTGCTTTTGTATGTAAGGCTTACTCTAGAATGGGCTTCTGGCACCAGCCTAGGATGCTTCAAGCTTGGGTCAGGTCAAATTTTGGCCCAGGAGATGTTCTTTCTAGTGAACCAGGCTTTGGAACAAACACTGGAACAACCCTGAAGAAGGATGCATTTTGTCCCAGGGCCAGGCTGAACATAGGTTCTAATTAAAACCTGCTAGCAGCTTTTGAAAAGCTGCAGCTCACAGATGCTTGGGAGGCAATCTAACAGAGACCATGCAGAATGATAGTGCTTTTCCCTCTGATTATTTAATCCTTAATTGCTGAGGGTTGTAATTATTTAGTATAATTTACTTTGTTAAGTGGAACAATGAAAGTTACTTGTGTCCAGCCTATCTAGTCTGCTGTCTTGTTCTCTTAATTAGTGATAGAGCCAAAAATACTTCACTGGTGGATTCTTGATTGGTTTATATGGGAGGGATAAAACACTCCTGACTCACCAGTCTGGCAAGCGATATGTTTCTGTCTAAGCTTTTGTTTCTAGGCCTATTGATGCTCTAACTGCCAGCAAGCTCCCAGCCCAGGGGTGGAAATAGGTCTTTGGGGATACAGTGGAGCACAGTTATTTTACAGCTAATCAATCTGCCTCAGCTCACAGTCAGTTACTTCTGGAGGGGATGGCAAATTGAAGAATACCCTGCTCTGCCTTCCCTGACTGCCATGAAGACATCCAATTAATATTACTTCAAGGAGGGTCCTCTGATTGCTTGGTGTACATTAAGAAGATCACCCCAAAATGCTCAGACTGCTTTTAAAGTATGGACATGGTTAAAAAGTTGCTTTCTTGTGGCACTATCCCTGGAGAGACTTTTACTCTCTTTGTTTTGCAGGTGGGAGTTCCAACCCATTCCAGCACCTGGAGAAGAGTGCAGTCTTGCAAGAGGTAAATCTTCAGACTATCTTCCCTGTGTACCACACTGGATAGAGTCTCTCGCTCTCTTGAGTAGGTCACTGGAGAACTTCAGCAAGGAAATGAGGGTTTACTATAGTCCTGATTGCTCTGAAAGAAATGGGCAACAGTTCTAATTTTATTATTGGACAGATGAAGGGAGAAGGTTGAAATGGTCTCTGTAACAAATTAAAGACTGTGAACTATAAATAGTAATAAAAAGAATAAAATTATCTGGGAAAGCTCACCACAAAGACCAGGAAGATGGGGAAATTGGCCTTGGACATCCCAAATGTCTTCTGGATGACAAAATTAATGAGAGGGGTGTGAGTGGTTATTAAATAGTTTTATGAATTTTTTCTGAAGAAATGCCATTCTTTTCAAGAGCAGGTGAACACCTCAATCCCTGGCCCCTGTTGTTTCAGCATTCTCTGTTTGCTTGTGAGGTTGGGAATGGTGTTGGCTCCTGTAGCCTCAGTGAGCTCAAGTTTGTCTGTCAGAAGAGTGGTGTTTTAGCTAGCACACAGTGCACACCTGTGTGGCTGGAAGTGTGATGAGAATTTAGCCTTTAAACCTTTATTGCTCTTGGATTTGTAATCCCAGACTGCAAAACCAGCTGTCTGAAGGGGTCCATGTTTAATAGGAATTGAAGGGAAATCTGTTCCAAAGTCATTAAGTATCTTGCCATACCTCACTCACAATGTGTTGTTGGGACAGGCAGGACAATGTTTGCAAGGGGGTGTCAGTGTCAGCCCTTGTCTGTGCTTTTTTCCCAGGCTCGAGTGTTTAATGAGACTCCCATAAACCCACGAAAATGTGTTCATATCCTCACCAAGATCCTGTATCTCATAAACCAGGTAAGAGAGAGAAAATATACATCTATACAGACATGTGCATCAGGCCCAAAGCTGGTTGTGATAACTGGGATTTCCTTTCTTCTTTCCAAAAAACTAGGGGGAGCAGCTTGGTGTCACAGAAGCTACTGAATCCTTCTTTGCTATGACCAAGCTGTTTCAGTCCAATGATGTAAGTCTGCCTTTGGTTTTCTCTATTTACCTGGTGGGACAAGTCCCTTGAGATACACATTTTTATACAATCAGCTTTTCTGTCCTGTCTGAAGCTACCAAATCCTGAGTGGGAAGAGTAGGGTGAAAATTTAGAAATGTGATCAGCTTCCTAGCCCTTCAAAGATCTTTTAGTAGCTTAACTGAAGATTCCTCTCTAAATTGCCATTTAACTCATTAGATTGTGGTAGGCAGGTGGATTTTACTGTGCTTTGTGCCCAGCATTAAAATATCCTACTGAGAGTCAACAATTGTGTGTTTGGAGGAGGCTGGGAGGCTGTGGGTAGTGCTTACCCACAGCAGTAGCACTGTCGTGAGTTGTCCTGCAAACTGCAAGGCATTTAAATCATGAGACCAGTGTAGAAATCCCCAGACTCAGGAATATAGATTGTTTGCTTTCTTGCTTTTGAAGCAACACAAGGCTTTCAACCACTGAACCAGCAAATAGTTTCAAGGCTTTCTCCTTGTTCCTGTGAATGACAAGTGGAAGATGAAACTGTAGATCCAGCTAAATCTGGTATCTCTATGGCTGCACTCTAAGACTGAGGGATTTAGAAGAGGAAGAGGTGTTTTGTTAGTCAGTCTGGATTTTATACATCTTTTACACTCGGGGAGTGAGGTGCTTTGAAGGTATCAGGTTCTTGTGATCTTCACAATAAAATTATGTAAGCAGGGAAAAGTGAGATCCCTTCCTATCTGGGGTCATCTCAGCTGATGTTGTTCTTGCGTATTTCCTTGCCAGCCAACTCTTCGCAGGATGTGTCACCTCACTATCAAGGAGATGTCTTCTATTGCAGAAGATGTGATCATTGTTACTAGCAGGTCAGTCACTTCACTTTTCTTGCTGTAATATTGACATGCCCTTTGGTAATGTCTGTCTAGCTTCTTGAAGATAACTGTAGTCCCTAAGCAGGGTGATGATAGGGAATGCCTTTAGTGAGGAAAAAGTTTTCCTTTATAAAAGACCAATAAAATGCAGACATTGAACTTATAGTGATGTATGCAGAATATGCTATCTCCTCATATTCCATGCCCATGGATGTTTGAGGTGTCTCTTGGTTACATGATATAGTAGCACTGCTGTTTTTTTCCCCTTTTGCAAAGGCTTTTTCATTAACTCCTGTCTGAATGCCTTGAAATGTTTTGAAGAATTTTGGCATAAATCACATGGCTTTCACCAGGTAGACAAGGATTTACTTCTCCTGTAGCAGCACAGAATATGACTTCCCCAGGGAACAAAATTCCCTCTTGTGAGTCATTCCTGAATTGCTGATCATCCCAGTGAAATGCCCTGTCGGGGAGTCAGGAGCCTGATGGTGCAGGGTCTGGAAAGGGCTGAGGCAGAAGCCAGTCCCAAGTGCTGCCATATAATGAACTCCTGGCCCTTCACAGATGGTCTCACACTGACCAGGACCCTGGGAAAAGGGCAGGAATGAGTGTTTAGTAGGAAGGACAAATGCCTCAGGGGTATATGTATGTGCTCCAGCCTCACTTAGTGAACAGTGCAACTTGCAACTACATCAGCATGCAAGTTATTGATGGGCTTGGGACCTGACTACTGATCTTTTCCTTCTGCCTTCCCACCCCAGTGGGATTTGCCTGAGACCTGCAGCTGCCTGCTTGGCATTCAGCCGTGGTGCTGGCTGCCTGCTGCTCTGTGTGCACTGTGTGTGCACTTGAGAGCTGCTGGCTCAGGAATGCCATATTGAGAGCTTCCTGTTTTCCCAGCTTAACCAAAGACATGACTGGGAAGGATGACAATTACCGAGGCCCTGCTGTGAGAGCGCTCTGTCAGATCACTGATGTAAGTGCTGCTTTTCCCATGGGGCAGCTCTATGCCCTTCATTTTCCTACTTTATCCCATCCCACTTTCCACTCTGCTTTTCATGCCTTTGCACTCCCTTCCACGCTCCTAACAGCTTTCCCATATCAGCTGTTGTTTCTCTCTCCCTGCAGAGTACCATGTTGCAGGCCATTGAGCGCTATATGAAGCAGGCAATTGTTGACAAAGTGCCAAGTGTGTCCAGCTCTGCTCTTGTGTCTTCCTTGGTATGTACTCCCTGCAGCACGGGCCTGAGGGACAGTCAAGCAGGGAAGCAGTCATCTGTGGTGGGACTGGGCATCTTGGGAGTTTCAGGATTTTGTTGCTATTCCCGTCTTTGTGAACTGAGGGACTGGTGCTGACTTTGCTAGAGGTCAGCCTCCTGAGGGTGCAGCTGTTATGGCCAGGTCTCTGCATGCTGATCCCTTGTTCTTCTGTAAGTTGTTGCTGTCAGCACATTCATGGGGAAGGCTAATTACTTCTTAATATAAGCTGAAATTCTCAAAGCTTCCTCCAATTCTTAGTGTTGTGGCTTCATTTTCTTCCAGCACTTGCTGAAGACCAGTAGTGATGTGGTAAAGCGCTGGGTGAATGAGGCTCAGGAGGCAGCTTCCAGTGACAATATCATGGTTCAGGTAGGACACTCACCTCTACCAGGGGAATAGCCAGCAGCAGCTGGGCATGGAGCAGGTTGCTGGAGCACCTCTGGGTGACAGAGGGGACAAAAGGGGAAAGAACCCAGCGTGGTTTTGTGATGTTCTCTTTCCCTGCACAGTATCATGCTCTGGGCCTGCTGTACCATGTGCGGAAGAACGACCGCCTGGCAGTCAACAAGATGCTCAGCAAGTTCACACGCCACGGCCTCAAGTCCCCATTTGCCTACTGCATGATGATCCGAATAGCCAGCAAGCTGCTAGAGGAGGAGGCTGGCAGGTGAGCGGGCTCCTTTGCCCTGCTGAAAGAATTTCCTGGTCCTGCTTCCATCTCCTCTTGCAGGCTCATTTGCCATTTCATGGTTTCTGTCTTTGAAGAGCAGCATGCAGCTTCTACCCTCTTATTGCTGGATAAAAGCAGAGAAAATATAGGATGTCTTCATGGTTGTTTTGAGATGACTTCTGTGAGTCTTGCTTGCACATCAAATACTATGTTGTTTCTCTAGACTGTTTTGCATAGCTTTTCTTTGTTCTACTTCATTTTCTCTGTCTTCTGTAATTGTTTATCCAGCATGTATGCAGTGTGGCTTCCTGGTGGATAAGAGTTGTGGTGTGTACAGTAATTTCTTACTGTGTGAGAGTTGAGGGAGATTCCCTTTAGCCTGAAAGGCAGAGAGTGTCTTCTTAGAAGGCAGCCTGGCTTTCAAGCACGCTGGAAGTACAGTATAATGACCACTGCAAAATCTAGGGACAAAGTGGGTTTATAGCTGCTTTTACTTTTCCATATGCTGTGGGACCTGCCCATTTCTGCTGCTGAATTTGTAATTTCTGTTAGTACCTTTGCTTTAATTCAGTCTTGTGGGGTTTTTTTTGTCCCTTAGCCGTGATAGCCCTCTGTTTGATTTCATTGAGAGCTGCCTAAGAAACAAACATGAGATGGTGGTGTATGAAGCTGCATCTGCCATCGTTAACCTGCCCAACTGCACTGCCAAGGAGTTGGCTCCAGCTGTCTCAGGTATGTGTGGTGCTCATGGCCATCCTGAGGGAATTGTGAGCTTCCAGTGGTGACACCTGCTGATTGCCCCAAGAAACAAGGGCCTTCTGTAGTTTCAGGCTTGTTATGCTGCTCTATCCTTTGTTGCTTTATGCTGCTGCTGAGAGCCTGTGGTGTGTGTGAATAGCTTTGTTCTTGTAAAGGTATTTCCTGGTGTGTTCAAGTGTGGGTTACTTCATGGGTCAGTTCTGGAAAAGGAGCAGGGTTTGCATGAAATGGAGAACAGCAGTTCAAATTAACTTAATAGGAAAGATGACAAGGTGATGAATTTGGCTTTCACAAGGAGCAAAGGATGGCAGCACTGTGGAAGAAGAGGGAGGTAGGTAAGAGTTAGTTGTCAGCAGGGATGTTACAAAGGGGACAAGAAGAAAGGAGGAATCTGTTAAAGGTACAATAGTTTCTTAAGCATTTTTCTAGTTATCCTTATGCTTGCAACTGTCTCTTCACTGAAGCTCTTGCTTTAGGTACGAAATGCTTCTCAATAATAGAATACCTAAACATCTCCCTTTGTTGGTTTTCCCACCTTGCAGTACTGCAGCTGTTCTGCAGCTCCCCGAAAGCAGCACTAAGATACGCAGCCGTCCGTACCCTCAACAAGGTAGGAGCCAGTTTCTTGGGACCTCCAGTAGTGTCTCATGTACAGGGAGGTGCAGACTTCAGGAGAAGGCAGTCAGATTATGTGATGATTTTGTGTGAATAACCTCTGTCTTGTGCTACAGCCTTACATTTCATTGCTTTCTGTCTGGAATAAAACCTCAAAGAACACTCTACAGAAGGCAAAGAAACCCTGATAATTTTCACTGGTCTCTTAGAATGTCACTGGTCTTGGTGTTACTGCTTTCCCTTCTGAGCTTCCCATGGTGAGGAAGCTCCTTGTAAAACAGGGATCACACCTTGATGATGCTTCTTGTCTGCTCTGTGGTAGTCTTTGCTCCAGCTTTTCCCTTCTCCTTATAGACTCTATAAAAGAAAAAGTGAGAATGGCAGTGTCTGGTAACTGCTATGCTTCCGCCCACTGAGCTGTTTTGCACAGCTAGTCTGGCTGAATTTTTGTTTTAGAATTCATAGCTTTCTTTTCTTACTATATAGAGGAAAATCAGAGAGTTAAAAATAGTAAAAGATTGTTTATTACTACTGCTTCTCTTCCAGCAAGGGATGCAATTCTGTAGGAAACAAGAGGTTGTTACCTTAACTCCAGATCAGCTGTTTGTCTGAGGTGTCCCTCATGTGCAGTCTGTACCACTTATTTCTATGGGAAGGAGTGAGTTTTGCTGGGTTTTGCCAGCTGGGCCTTTTGCATCTGTTGAGGGATTTTCATTCTTCCTTTGCTGCTGCAGGTGGCCATGAAGCACCCATCTGCTGTGACTGCCTGTAACCTGGACCTGGAGAACCTTGTGACAGACTCCAACCGCAGCATAGCCACCCTGGCCATCACCACGCTGCTGAAAACAGGCAGTGAGAGCAGCATTGACCGGCTCATGAAGCAGATCTCCTCTTTCATGTCAGAAATCTCAGATGAGTTCAAAGTAAGGAAGTGGGAGGAGGAGGGTCACCCAGATTCCTGAAGAAACCTCATGTCTTTGCCACATTTGTATGTGTGCTCTAAACCTGCATGGAGCTGCTTCCAGAAGCAGCAGAATATTTGCAGGGAGGAGAAAGTATTTGAGGCTGTCTGACTAAGCCATGCCTCACTCCTACATTTCCAAAGCCACATGCTCTCTTCTGGGGAGATGCCTTCTGAGAATCAAATCTCCTTCTTCCAGTGGGTGTGGGCTTTCTTTAGGGGCTGGCCAGTGCATAAAGATCTATCTCCTCCAATTCTTAGGATTATACCTCCTGGAACTGCATTTGTTGAATAAATAAAGACAAAAACATGATTTCCAAGCTATGGAGGCCAGCACAAAATTGATACAATTCAGCTATTTTTTCCTGCATGGTGAAACAGAATTTTTTTTTTACTTGGCCCCTTTTCCTGCAGGTGGTGGTGGTGCAGGCCATCAATGCTCTGTGTCAGAAGTACCCTCGCAAACACGCTGTCCTCATGAACTTCCTCTTCACTATGCTTCGGGAGGAGGTGAGTCTGCAGGACAAGTACCTGCCTTGCTTGTGAGCATGAACAGTACTCCCTGTGAGTACCAAGCTTTTACTGATAAGGCTGTGCAGTGAAAGCCTCTCTCTAAAAGGCCTGCAGTCTAACTACAGAAATGCCCAGCTGTGCACAATAGTTATAAGCATACTGTCAGGCATATTTTTAGTGTGGTTTTCATTCTGTGATTTTTTTAATGGGGGTTTATTAACTCTCAAAGCAAATGCAAGCAACAGCAAATTTGTTGGCAGTCCATGTGCGTTTCACATTTGAACCTTTTATACTTTGACAGCAAATTCCAAGAAGTTTTGTCTTATACACAAAGATTTGGTAACAACCTATTTATTGATGACATGGGACCACTTTTGTTCTGGTGTCTGTGCTGTGGCAGTGAAGGGATCATGAGTACCTATAACCATTCTCTGCATTCAGTCAGACAAAAATTGCAGAAAGAGAGCTTTACAGAGGTTTGCTGAGGCTGTTTCTAAATGAGCAAACATGCCTGCAGCACAGCTGGCACCACTGCTTGCTCTGACATCACTTCCTGCCAATTACAGCCTCTCAATTGGGAACAAACCAGAGCATCTCATTTTGCTCCTGTGAAAAATGGACCATTCTCCTTTCCCAGATTTTCTGTGGGTGGA
Organism: Buphagus erythrorhynchus; assembly: GCA_013400855.1. Taxonomy (NCBI): domain Eukaryota; kingdom Metazoa; phylum Chordata; class Aves; order Passeriformes; family Sturnidae; genus Buphagus; species Buphagus erythrorhynchus. The sequence continues at coordinate 9,824 of VZTT01029506.1, read as the reverse complement.
TGGTATCATTTTGAATGTGGTTTTGTACTTCAAATCATTCTGTTGTAAAGCTTTTTTAATCCGAAGTAGCTCCAGAAAGGTCCACATGCCTGGCACTGTGCATGTAATTGGCAGAGGGTAGTGTACAGTTTAATCCCCTGGTGTGTATTGAAGACATTAGTAAATAATGTCTGAAGATAACCAAGCATTACTGGCATGTCAGATTGTGGCTGTACCTGGGGAGGTATTGATTGCCTATCATCCCACACTAATGGAGCTATTTGCTGCATCCTGCTGTGGCAGATATGATCCTTCATACATTTCTCTTGTGCTTCATCCTCAGATGTGCTAAAGGCGAGAGGGTTGGGTTTTTTCTCCTCCCATATGGCTATTTTTAAGCACTAATTCTAGCAGCAGAGGATTTTGATGGAGATAAAAACCCTTCAGCCAGATGAATCCTTTTACTCTTGGGTTAGGACTTGGGTTTTTTTCTCCAATGCAACCATTCTGAAGGGAGCTAGCAAGAAAGCTTGAGTATTAGCTGGCCCTCTGGGTGTAAAGAGGGTCAAAAGTGAGGGCAGAATTACTGCCCTCCTCCTTTCAAATACACATTAAAAAGCACTGAGTGTGAGTGACCTTTCAAAGGAATGTTTCTCTTGTCTGGCTAGCTCAGAGTCTCTAAAATACTTTGAGATTTCCAGCTGAGCAGTTCCCTTTTGCTCCTCAGGGTGGCTTTGAATACAAGCGAGCCATTGTGGACTGCATTATCAGCATTATTGAGGAGAACTCAGAGAGCAAAGAGACAGGCCTGTCTCACCTCTGTGAATTCATTGAGGACTGCGAGTTCACTGTGCTGGCCACTCGTATCCTCCACCTCTTGGGGCAGGAAGGGCCCAAAACCAACAACCCCTCCAAATATATTCGCTTCATCTACAACAGGGTTGTTCTGGAGCATGAAGAAGTCCGGGCAGGTAAGTGACAGACCTGGAAAGCTCTCTGCCCTTGTACAGATCTTCATAGAGCCATAGTGTATGAATGCCTCTGCTTTTGAGGGTTGTGATTTGCTCTAGGCCTGGGCAGATCGTTTTATACAGCAAAGATCCTGCAGTAATATTGATGGAAGAGGCAGCCCTGTGGCTGAGAAGTGAGAAGGAATATGCACTGGTTCTGAAACAAGACAAAGATTTGCAGGCACTTCACCTCTGCTTCTTTCTAGTCACAGTTTTACTAGTGTACACACTTTACTAGTGAAGCATCTCTGACATGGCCAAGATCATGGTTTGATGAAGGCCAAGAAATGGAGGAAACTTCAGCTGATGCCTTTGCTTTCTAATTCTGTTTTCATAACTTTTGCTACAGGTGCTGTAAGTGCCCTGGCCAAGTTTGGAGCTCAGAATGAGGAGATGTTACCCAGTATCTTGGTGTTACTGAGAAGGTCAGTTGTGCCTCAGAGTTTTTCAACATCCTGGGTGAAAAACCCTGTTTGCTTGAGAGCTTGTCTAGTCTCTTCTACCTGTGGGTCTGGGAAGGTGCAGCGAGTACTGGTGATCATGTGGTAGGATCACCACTCCAATAAGCACCACAAAGTGGACAGAAGTAATGTGTGGCAGATTACTGCTTTTCTAATACAGTTACTAGGAGATGGCTGGATCTCCCCTGTGGCATGTTTTTTTCTGGCTCTGTGATGTGTCTTAGTCATGTGGATTCTGAAGAAAGTTTTCCACTTCTTTCTCAGGTGTGTGATGGATGATGATAACGAAGTGAGAGACAGAGCCACCTTCTACCTGAATGTTCTGGAGCAGAAGCAGAAGGCCCTCAATGCTGGCTACATCCTGAATGGTACTGCAGGAAGGCCTTAAAACAAGTCTGAGCTTCTTTCCTGGTTTAACAAGGACAAACGAAAGACCTGGCATTGTTGTGGTTTCAGTGACCTGTCCTTTTTGTCCCCAGGTTTGACGGTATCCATCCCTGGCCTGGAGAGGGCTCTGCATCAGTACACCCTGGAGCCCTCTGAGAAACCCTTTGACTTGAAATCTGTTCCTTTGGCAACAGCTCCTATCATTGAGCAAAGAGCAGGTGAGGAATCAGGTCCCCTGAATGGTAGTGATTCCCTGCACTGAGCTTGCTGGGAATTGCTGAGCTCCATGCTATTGGAATTTTGTGGGATTGCATCTCCTGGAAAGACTAAGGTGTGCAAATCTGATTGCTCCCACATTAATGTTTCAGTTTAGTCCAACTGCTAATAATAGCAGTAGTTGACAGTCCTCACTGGAGCTGCTGTACTTCTAAAGCTGCTTAGGAAGCCAAATAGGGGTGTCTAGTCTATATCAAATGAGAAATGAGCTTCCTTGCTTTCCTTAGTCAAATCCCTCTCCAGACACTGATCTGTTTTCTGATTTAGTAATTTCTTACTCTTCGCCTTCAAATCTTTTGGGTTTGTTTTTGTTTGATTGTTTTCTTTTCCATTTGCAGAAAATGCCCCTGTTGCTGTAGTGAAACAGCCAGAGAAAGTGGCAGCAACACGGCAAGAAATATTCCAAGGTAAAGTGATGCAAGGCCTCTCCTCTGTCCATGTGTGAGAACTCTGTAGCCAACTCTTGCTGAGCCTGCCTTAGCCCCTCTGGCTTCTTCTTACCTTCTTGCAGGGAGTGACATGGGCTCCCAACTTAAGGTCAGCTGTTCACTCCTGGAGGGTGGGGGTGCCTGCAGTCCTCTTTTGTCTTGCAGTAGATGTGAGCAAAGGAGACTTTTCATTTTAAAAGTCTCTGGGGAATATTTGAATATTTGATGGATAGTTCTTTGCTGTAGCAGCTTCTGGCAGCTGAAACAAGGGATTTGAAATGGCTAACACCTCCTTGTGTCTTGAGGAAGGCAGTAATTTGTGTCCTCTATTTCAGAGCAACTGGGGGCCATCCCAGAGTTTAGGGAGCTGGGCCCACTCTTCAAGTCTTCCCCAGAGCCTGTGGCCCTGACAGAGCTGGAGACAGAGTATGTGGTTCGTTGCACCAAGCATACCTTTGTCAACCACATGGTGTTCCAGGTGAGTAGCTGTGGAGTGTGGTGCTGAAGACTCTTAGAAAATAAGCTCCTGACTGGCTGAAAGCTTCATGGTGAAGACATCTCTCAGGGATATCACAGAATCATAGAATGTCCTGAGTTGGAAGTGACTTTAAAGATAATGTAGTTTCAACTCCCATGCCGTGGACAGGGACACCTTTTACGAGACCAGGTTTCTCAGAACTCCATCCAACCTGGCCTTGAACACTTCCAGAGATACAGCACCCATAGTCTGTGTTCAAAGTGTGACGCTGCAATGAGTAGTCCTTAGTTTCTTATCCATGGGAGCAGAACCCCAAAGAAAATTAATAAGGGTGGGAGGGTGTGTCTGAGCAATGTTACAGGTACAGTCAAATCCAACAATCACCAGGTGGGGCTGTTCTCACTGAGGATCTGGCAAGGGGATCGGTGTTCTATCTTCAGAGTCCCCAAGCACATGGTTTGGACATGAAAGAGTGAAGCTTACTACATCTGAGAAGCTGAAAAGGGTCCCCAGAAAGGGACCCAGTGGGGGAGAGCTCTTCATCTGCTATGTTTTGTTTTAGCCTGTAGCACAGGTGCTTTCTTCTGTACATCCTGGTTTTGGCTGTACCACCCTGCTGCTGCATGTGAGATGTTAGGATTGATGTGCCCCAGTCCCCTTGCCTGGGCTTCAGGGAGTCCAAGGCACAGCAAGTCCTATGCTAGCTTGTGAGCAGCAGTGTTTTGTCCTTAGCCAAGCTCCTTCAAAGCTCAGAAGTACTTACACAGCCCTAACAGGGGTTGACCTTTGTTTCTGCTGTCCATCCACCAGATGCAATTGTATGAGCTTAAGAGATTTGGCATAGCAGCTGGAATGAAGTCTAATCAGCAAGTTTAGACTTGCTGAAAACATCAAGCTTGCTGAAACATGCTCAAGCTGTACCTTGTTCAAGCCATGCAAAGGATCATCTTTCCATTTGTTGTGAATGCACTGTGTCCCCGTAGCTTCAAGTGGGATGATGTAGGCAACACAGTACTTGCATTTCCATAGAGCAAAGAATTAACCCAGGAATGACTGGAAATTAGAGGAAACAGTTCCATACTAACTGGTGGAACTGAAACAGGCAAAATCTGACACATCCCTGCCCTCACTGAATTTGTGATCCTGCCTGAATTGCAGAGGGCACACCTTGGATTGGTGTGTACTGATTCATTTTAAGTCTTGTTTCCTTAACAAAAAGAAGTTTGCTGGAGCACTGGACTCCCCAGCAGGGTTTTAGTTTCTCCCTTAAAGCATTTAAATGAGCACTCTTTAGTCAAGTTGCTCTGTAATGAGCCAGCTGATAGCGAGGTGCACCATGGAAACACAGAGAGCTGGGGGTTCACGGGCTGACACCAAGCTCCCACGTTGCCTAAGCTAAGTCTGCTCTTCAATGGGTACTGAGCAGTTTCAAGCTGTTGCTGCTTTCCCTTTTCCTGTTTAGTTTGACTGCACGAACACCCTGAATGATCAGATCCTGGAGAATGTCACAGTGCAGATGGAGCCAACAGAGGGGTATGAGGTCATTGGCTATGTACCTGCCAAAGCCCTGGTGTACAACCAGCCAGGTACCTGCTACACACTGGTGGCACTGTCTGAAGAGGATCCGACAGCAGGTAAACAGTCTGCACTCCTTTCTCCTGTATTGCTTATTCCCACACATTCTACCTTACAAGCCAGCCAGATATTTATAACCTGTGTATGAGTGCAGCCCTGAGTGATGCTGAGCGTGACTTGTCTTTGCTGTTTTGGGGGCTGTCAAGCCTTCCTTCTCCTCTGCTGGTTCCCTTATACTGTAGTACTGCCAAGCTGGGCTGTGAGAGCTGGCAGATGAGTTGTCTTTTATGCACCCTTGCATGTCCTTCAGCCTTTCTTTGTGTTAGACATGGGGGAGGTTGATGCTTGTAAAGTGCTGAGAGTGCCTAGATGCTCTGAGTAGCAAAGGGGTATTTCAGACAAACCGCTAGAATTTATGGGATGTCAGAATTGAACATCCCCATCCCTGTTTGCTGCTGTCCAGAACATGAATCAGGCTTTACCTGTGCTTTGGTTTCCCTGGTTTGTGCTCTGGAACTGCTCTCCTGTCGTGTTGTTGCTGTTCACTCAGCAGTACCCATCTTCTAGGGATGAGTCATCGCTTCCTCTCCCAGCCGAGTGGTATTAATGAGCTGCAGCATTGCAGTGCAAGGGGCTTTCGTTTCAGAGGCACTGAAATGATCTGATTCCTGTATGTGCATCTTGCCTCTTCACAAGGTGCTGGTGGGACATGTTTAGTTAGTATTCCCAACACAACGTGAGGTTCATTAGTAATAGCACTTGATCTGAGGATTATGGTCTTGTACAACCATCATGAGCCTGTCTTTATCACTGTTTGCTTAATATTATAAATAAATAGCTTGTCCTTGAGAGACAGAAATTGTTGGAGGGCTCTCTCTAGTCAGTGGCTAAGCCTGTGCTACTGACAGTGACAGGGAGAGCCTGGCTGCCTCATACCTCCCAGCCCTGTTCTACATCAGGGGAGTGTGGATAGGGTGGTAATGTGAGCTTTGCCTTTGCTTTCTTGTCTCCAGTGGCCTGCACATTCAGCTGCATGATGAAGTTCACTGTCAAGGACTGTGATCCCAACACGGGTGAGATGGACGACGAGGGTTATGAGGATGAGTATGTGGTAAGAAGCTGGGCATGTACCTGATCATGGAAACTGCTGTCATTTTGTGGGGTTTTGCAATCTGAACTCAGATCTCTGCAAGCAGTGGTATGACCACCAACACTGAAGTGGGCAGCATCACGTAGAGGGAGCTCTTGCTGTCTCTGATACAGATGGGAGTTTGCAGAGCTTGCTTTGTTTGGAGTATTGTCCTGTTGCACTGTAGATGGATACCTGACTGTGCAGGATATGTATGTTTTGGGAGGCCATGGTGCATCCTCCATGTTTGGCTGACTGTGCCCTATAGGCTCCAGCAATGGCACACTCAGGGTTGTGGAGACAGAGGGCTATTGGGCATCTTTTGTTCTCCACAAGTTGCTCCTGTGGTGGCACAGTTAATTGTCTAGAGGCTTGCCTGGCACAAGAAAGTTCCCATCCTTGTTCTTATTCTGGGGAAGGTGGAGCTTTCCCCTCCTCAGCACTGACACTGCTGAAAGCAGTGGTACTGCAGAAGCACCTCTCTTCCTTGGAGAGGAAGGGATGTTGTTCACAGCCTCAGCTTGGCCTGCTAGCTCCAGAGACTGTTTTCTGTGCATTGCCTGTCACTGCTGTAAATCTGGTTAGAGGCACTGTTGTGCAGTGAGTCACTGTCTTCCCAGAAGGAGTAGGGAGAGTTTTTCACAGTGGAACATACAAGGTTAACACTTCTTTCAGCTTCCTACCAGTCACCAAGGCATTGAGTGATACTTAAACAAACTCTTCCATGCATTTCAACTAGAATCAGGAGGAGATTCTTTTCTGCAGCAATTGTGGGAATTAATGCAGGCTGGTGTCCTGCAGGATACTGCCTGTCCTTCATTACACACTCTGGAGGGACAAGCCTGGTTCTGCCATGCACAGGTGCAGTCACAGCAGCTGCTCAGCTTACCCTGGTGCCACTGTTAGGTGATTGCACATGTCTGACAGTTTCTCACTTGACCAGCCTACAAAATGATAAGCCAGAAAGGCAAAACAAAGCTGACATGCATTTCAGGGAAGCAAAGGCTTTAAGCAGCTATTTCTAAACTTATGTTTTCCCCTCTGCTTTGGCCATTTGTCTAGTGCTTTGATCTCTGTCAGGCCAAGGGCTGTGCTCAGAGCAGGAACCTGGTTTTTAAGCCCTGGAAATGGCATTCACTGTGCCTTTCTCAGGCCTAGCAGTTGCTCAGTAGCAAACCATAAGTGGAAGTGGAGGCAGTCTTCTGCATTCACCTGATTTTGGAATCCAGTCTAAAGATCACTCTGAGGATAACAGGATTGAGAACAACCATATTTCACTCTAACCTCTTCTACCACCAGCTTGAAGACCTGGAGGTCACAGTGGCTGATCACATCCAGCGAGTTCTGAAGCCAAACTTTGGAGCAGCCTGGGATGAAGTGGGTGATGAGTTTGAAAAGGAAGAAACCTTTACTTTATCTGCTGTTAAAACCCTTGAAGGTAAGGAGGGGTGTTTGAGCAACAGCAGAGCTCTTATTTTCCCTCTAGCAGGCAGAGTCCAGAGGCCTAGTCTGGCTCACTTTAGATCTGTCACAGAAAAGCTAATGGTGCAAAATCCTTCACAAGCTTTACACCACAGCTGTTAAATAGGGAACTGCAGTTACTGTGATAATAAGTAAGTTCAGGTCTCAAAAAAAATAGTGTTTTGTGACCAGTAGAGACCAGGCTGGATTGTGGAGGCAAGAGAATATCTTGCTTTGCTCTTGTACTGAACCCTTCCAAGCAGACAGACCATAGTTCAATTATGAACTGCCACCATTCTTCTTGAGACCAGTAAGAAAAAATGAACACAGCAGAAGACATGAGGCTGGCAAGCAGGCTGGTGGGGTAAACCCTCTTCTCTTTCATCATGCATTAAAGAGTCCTTCTATTTTACTCACAAGCCTGTGAAAACTCAGTTCTTTTGATGCCTTACAGGGTGTCCTTGTCCTGTAGCCATTTCGGTGCTCCCTTGAACAGCCCCTTGGGGTTTGAAATACTCTCCCTGAGGCCTTTTCATATTTCTCCTGAAGACCTGTGTCTCCTTTTCAAGTCTCCAGAGAAGTGAGCAGGCTGACAGGGCTGTGCAGTAAGTGCAGCCAGCTGCATTCTCCTTCTGCCCTTGTCTGACTCCCCTTCCTTTCTGTTGCACATTTGCTACATCAGATAACAGAACTCTTCCATGGTGGTGGAGGTTTTTGTGTGCTGTCTTTGCAGTCCTTGTGGCCTCCAAAACCATGATTCTGACCAGTGGTGTGTGTCCCTCAGGACAAGGAACGTGAATTCTAACATGTAGGGAGAGCTTGAGTCACTTTTAGGTGCTCTTCATGTGCCGCTGATATTTGTGACACACAGTCCATTTTATTTATTTTTCCTAACAGAGGCAGTGAGCAATATTGTGAAGTTCCTGGGGATGCAGCCTTGTGAGCGGTCAGATAAAGTGCCAGATAACAAGAACTCTCACACACTGTACCTGGCAGGTGAGCTGTGGGGTGAGATTCTGCTTGAGGAGCAGCTCTGGAAGGTTGCACAGAGCTGCCTGTTCAAAATCAGGGCAGGAGTTTCTGATGGAGCCCACTGTGCTCTGGTTTGGATTTTGAGGTTTGTTCCTGCCATGATTTCTGCCTCTGCAGTGCAGAGCAACTGGTCTTGGGATCAGGGAGGGTGCTGTTATGAAGGGGATGTTGGGATCGGTCCCAGGCTCAGCTGGGTGGAATTTGCTGTCTTCATGATCTGTGGCATCCTGCTTTGGAGTGAGCCTGGTGTGGGAAAGACAGCAGCCTTACCCAGCAGAACAGATGAGTAAGGGAGCTCTTAGACATGCCTGGATCTCTTCTCAGCTGGAGTTTATTTTACACTTTGGTTTCATGGGTTTTACAGTAGCAGGAGTCCCAAGTATGTTATAATGAATGGGAACTGAGCTGCTTTAGGGTCTCTCCTGGCCCAGTACTAGGATTTGCCAGACTGCCTGTGCCAAGCAGTAGTGTTCATCTTCATGTTCAGACCTGGAGGGGAGAGCAGCCTGCACCACGCTCACCCCTCCCTCCCCCTCTGCTGTCCAGGTGTGTTCCGGGGTGGCCATGACCTCCTGGTGCGGTCCCGTCTCGTTCTCACGGACACGGTGACGATGCAGGTCACGGCCCGCAGCGCCGAGGAGCTCCCTGTGGATGTCATCATGGCCTCCGTGGGATAAACCCCCCCTTTTCCAGGACTGTCCTGATTCCGAGCCCCCACTGGCAGCGGAATAAGGATCGCGGTCACTACAGCAGCTTTTGTGTTCCCTGCAGTATAGCTGTACTTGGGGCTTTGTCTATAAAATGACCAATGTTTTTAATCTCCGGCTACGCCGCGCTCTGTCCTCCCGCAGTCGTTCCAATAAAGCGATGTTGTGGCTCTTCCTGGCTGTGTCGGGGGCGGGACCGGCGTTTCGGCGGCGCGGGCCGGCCCTGCCCCCGGCCGCAGCCCCTCCCCGCGGGCGGGCGGGAGCGGAGCTCGGTGCCCGGTACCTGCGGAGCCGGCGGGATGTGCGGGCGCACCGCCTGCTCCCTGGCCGCCGACAACCTCCGCCGGGCCTGCGCCTACCGCGACCGCCGCGGCCAGCACCGCCAGCCCGAGTGGGTGCGGCAGGAACGCTACCAGCCCTCCTACAACAAGGGCCCGCAGTCCAGCGGCCCCGTGCTGCTCTCCCGCCGCCACCTCCACCAGGTACCGCCTCCCTCGCTCCGCGGACCGGGCACGCAGAGCAGGCCGGGGCCGCGTCTCGGCTCCGGCGGGTCACTTGCGGCGGGGGGCGGGTGCTGGGCATCTTGCGGCTCCAATCGGAGCGGAGGGAAGGAGGCCGTGCCTCCCCGGGGCTGAGGGACTCGCTCTGAACGGCCCTGGTTTGTTTCGTTTCGCTTTGCTCTACGTGGCAGGTATTGGATTTTCTGATTGCTAAAATGTCGCTTCTTGTTAATATTTACATGTTCAGAAGGAGGATGGGAATCGGCGCCGTGCTTCCACTGCAGTGTTTGTTTTCTACAAAATGTGCATAAGCACTTAACTGGTAGAGGTTTTTCCCAAATGCCTGTAATTGTTCTGCTGGTTTTAAATGGCTTTTCTGAGGCACCTTTTTTTTTTTTTTT
>VZTT01029505.1:24279-61631 GCA_013400855.1 Buphagus erythrorhynchus | reverse complement strand
AGACTTCAGTCCCTGTAGGGTGGTTCCTCTTCCCTATACAGTTGCAGCAGGCATAAGAAAAAAACAGCAGAAGCTGGCATCAAAGCTATAGTTTCCTGCATGCCCTTTGATACAGACAAATAGGGAGTAATGCAGGATAACATAGAAAAAGCAGCAGGAGCACACTGCACACTAACAAGCCCAGACAGATTTCCTTTACTGGAGTGATTCTCCAGCTTACCTAAACTGCTCCACAACAGAAGATCTAAATAAACTCCTCAATTCTATCAGTTTGAAGAGGAATGAATTGTGCCAATTAATGGCAGTTAAACTCTATCCATCTAGAAGTTCCACATGATTTTTTTGTCAGCCAGGTTAATAAACACTGTTGCTGTTGAAAAAATGTCATTGTTTACTTTCAATTTTGGTTCATACCATAACCATTAGTTGTTTTAACAATCAGCTACTTTATCCACAAACCCCCACATCCTAGTACATACCTTTATTCTATGAAATCGAACAATATCTCCAACTTTGTAAATTTTGGGTAGAGAATCTAGGTTTCCATTAAAAAGACTGCATGTTAACTTCACATTTGATGGATCCACGAGTGTTACAACTGAGCAATAATCTGTAAAATATAAAAGTGTCTGGATGAGTAACAGGCATTATGGAATTATTAAAACCCAGATACTAAATTTGGGAGGAAGACTCCTATGGCCATTTTTTTTCTGCTATGATCTGTGCAACTTTTTCAAAGTTAATTTTTTTACAGTATCATAATAACTGAAGTGTAGCCTATCTCAGTGATAATTAGCCCAAATAACTGAAAATGAAATGTGTGTTTAAGCACAGCTCCGTGCACAAGAACACACAAACCTTTCTCTTCTGTCTGCAACAGGCATGCTATTCTTTCACATTTCAATTACTTGTTCTACAAAATGAGGAGCGTATCTACAATTTTATAAAATCATTTTCTAAGATTTATTTTGCACAGCTTTCTGAAAAGGTAATGAGTTCTACAAGTGAATTAAAGCATAAATTACATATCCTTCACTTCAACAAAATATGCAAGATAGATATATATACCACAAGAAGAGAGTCACAAAGTGGCAGTTAGAAAGTAGAAATATGCCTTTCTGAAGTTAAATTTCATAGAATTTCACTTCTAATGATGATCTAACAAGTTAAATCAAAACGAGATACAAAGATGACAATGCAGACTAGCCCAGAATAGAGCAGCATTTGTGGATGATATAAATGAAACCTGTATTTTCCATTTCAGCTTACAGAACTCTGATACTTTATAAAGGTGAAACAGAGTAAAAGCTTTTTTGCTCTTTCACAACATGGCAGCTGGGGTCACACAGAGCCAAGACCTTTTCTGCTTTTCCTACTGTNTCAATAAATATGAACAATATAAAGATAATTGCAGCAGAAAGAAAGGCTACATCCTGACCCTGATCTCCTGTACCTCCTATTGTCCCTCCAAGAGACAGATGAACAGAGACTAGGAAGGAGGAAGGAGGGGTGCCTGGAGTGAAGCTGAACCTGGGAAAGGTGGAGCAAAGGCGCTCTCCCTAAGTGTTCAAGAATTTCTTTGTTTCTCAATACCTGAGTAAGTTATTAGATGTTTATGTTAACTGGCAATGAATTAAATTCCCCATATGAAATCTGTTTTGCTCTGAGAGACACCGTCTCATCTCTTTAAAAGAAAAACCTAAACAGAGAGAAAAAATATCTAAATTATCAAAAACCCCAACTTCCCTCAGCTGTAATTCTATGAGGCAACTAGTGATAATGACACTATGCCAATTTATATAGCCAGGAACTGAACAAAGATGTTGTAGTTCTAAAACAAAGTCAATAAAATTCCCATCATGCACATCATAAAGATGCAGACACATAAGTCACTGCTAGACAGTTTTGAAAGAGAATGCTATCAGTCTAGTGAAACTTACAGATCTGCCTTATATAAAAAAGCTACAGGAAGGCAGTCATAAAAAGACAGTTGTTATATGTAAACTCTCTGAATAGATTCCCTAAACATGAAGACAGGTATGTAAAACTGGATTAAAATACGTGCTTCAAAAGAAATACTCTTCCGCTTCCAGCACATATTTTGCTATCATTTAAACTGAAAAGTTTAAATTACCTAATGATTTGAGTGAATGAATCGGTCACAGAAATCCACTGAAGGCTTACTGAGAAATAAAACTTTTCCTACAGATACAGAAACCTGAATTTCTATAAAACTAGTACTCTTTTTCCTTCCCAAGATTTTGACCGACTCAATAATGATAAATTATCATCTTTTGCATTCAGAAGTTGCTGAGATCACTCTTTTCCACACTCTCACCAAAGGCACAAGGTCCACATAGAGTCTAATTTGACATTCTATGCTAGGAATGTCAAGAATAAACTCCAGTTTGTCTAGGTGACAAAACTGCAAGTATTTACTACTGTAATCCAAAGACTGATGTATTTCTTTGGGTATGAATTCTAGAGGTTAACTTAAAAAATCTGTTGCAAATATGAGCAAAACGAGCAATTAAGAAGAAAAACCCATACGGTTCACAGATTTACAATCCTTAGGGGATGCAGAATAACATGCTACAGTGCACTGATACAATCCAACATCAGAATCAAGGGGAAATAGCAAAAAACATTCCACATTAAAATTCTGGTTACTCTTTGATGTTGTGATTATACAACCTAGTCAGCTTCATACATGTGCAGCTGCCCATTTAATGGTAGAAGTTAACATACTGCCTCAACTTTCAGTGTAATTAGCATAATCATGTAAGACTGATAATCATTCTAGTCAAAGCAGTATAAAATAGTACACTTGCTTTAAATAGCCAGGGAACACTTTCTACGTAACAGAGGTTCTCTGTGACTTTAGTATTCCATTCCTTACTATCACTTCAAAACATCACTTCAATAAACCTAACTACAATAGAGGTCTTTGAGAACAAAGCATAAATACTTATTTTTTTAGTGTAATCCTCATTCAGCAAAGCCCTTTTTGAAGGTTAAAAACAAAAAGCCACCTGTTTTTTCTTTTCCAGCTGAAATGTGAAAATTGTTTCCTGTTTTCCACAGTACCATTATAGATCAGTGAATGAATTCACTTTTCTGAAAAAACAGTGAGTCAAACTCTACACAGAACTGATTAATTTAAATAATGTCCCAGAGTTAAACAAAACAATATAATGTCATTGGTCACACTTTTTATTTTTCTCAATATACTTTCCAACAAAGCAAAATCCCTTCATTACCAAGCTAATAAACAAATAAATAACAGAAGTTTACATATTGGAGTCAATTTTCCCTTACTAGAGAAATTCATTCCACTGATTAAAAAAATCCACTGATTTTCTTTAAAAGAAAGTTCTTACCACGGGTAGATTTTACTTGCAATAACCTGTCTTAAAAATATGACAAAATAGATGCACAGTTCAACAAATTTTTACACTACAGAAGAAAGCTTTTTACTTTCATACTAGATTGTCTCAGTAGAAGCACTGAATTTTGGCTGACAGTACACAGAACTTCAAACTGCACCTACCTTTTTAAAAAAATATTTAATTATTATGAAGAGGTATTCTCACTTAGGCTTAACATCAAGTGAGGAACCACCTGCCATGGACAGCTACCTGTAAGGATGCTTGTAACACCCCAGAATTGGTGTTAAGAAAACAAGGAGACATAATTCATGTTTGATTTAAATTAATGTACAGAGTGATGGTCTGCGTGCGTCTTACATGCTTTTTATATTCTTTCAGATTAGTCCTTATTTTTCTTTAAAAATACAATTGCTGTAACTTGTTAATTAGTTCTTCATTTCATTTAATAAAAAAATCAACAACTATTTGGTAATCACTATATGGTTACACTGTCTGCATGGAGAATGCTGATTGTCAAGCTTCCAGGTCCTTTCAATAGTTTGAAATAGGAATCTCTTGCAGCCCTGTAACAGCTACTGAAAATCTAAAGTTGCCTCCACTACCATGACAGTCTACGCTCATTCTTCAGGTTACAACTTTCTTTTCATAATGCCATAACATTTCCACTCTTATAGAAATCTCTGTTATGCTGGTTATTAGCATAAGCAGAAAGCCTGCATTTCTCCACAGTGTGTACAGATAGATAAAAAAGAAACACAAAAACCCCAAATCCCACAGCTTCACGTACAAACGAATTTTTCAGTCATCCTAAGAAAAACAGAATTGCTAAAAAAGCTTTCCAGATTAGTAGTTATTGATATTGTAGGACCAACAAGTTGCTTACTATTTACTGATTAAACATTTATTGTAGTTTTACTGAGGACTTCAGCAGTTCCTGACAAATATGTTTGTATAAATTGTTAAGGTGGAAAGCATCGATCTAATTACACATCCCCTTTTGGGCAATCACAGATTTATTCCTCAATAATATTTAGTGGAAAACCCACTACCCTAAATCAGTAACTTCCCCCTTCTAAGAGATAAAAAGGTTTTGGGCAATGTTGTTAGCAGTCAGGGACTCAAAGATTGCCTTCTGTTTCTTTTATTTCAATACACAAAAAAGATGGAGATTACCATAGCAAATTATTCTCTCTTCAAAACCAAATGAAACATTTAATACTGTTTTCAAGAATTAGTCTGTACTAACACCAAGCAGCTGACTCAGCTAATTTACCATTTATATTTCAACAAGATAGGAAAAAATAATACAAATGTACACACACTCCTATGTATGTATATACATATGTTCATACAAACATATATTGCAGAAATCCAAAACAAAACCTCTGAAGAATCAAACTGTTTTACTAGTGCTTCTTATTTCTAATATGGTGATATTACTTTAGAGATACAATTTGGTAACTACCAGAAGCATCTGGCTAAACAGATGTTTCAATGCCATCATTTGTAAACTGTAGATCAAAGTTACTGTCTTGAGATATCTATTAACTATTTATTAAACTATTTATTATTTTTATTAATTCCTTTAAATACCTTTTAAACCTTTATTTATCTTCTATACTTTAAAATAAGAAAGAAGATTTAAATAAGAATCTCATATAAACCACAGTGAACAGAAGGGAAAACATTATTCTAATCTCTAGGGGTCCAGAAATGAAATTCCTATCTTTACCTCTGCAACAGTTTTTATTCTGTTCTGCAAAACTTAAATAAAGCCTCAACATTCTGATTCAGAAAAAAAAAAACCAAAATGGAACAGAATACTCTGAAGGAAAACCTACTGCAGGTTTAACTGAGTCTCCTTCCTCACAAATGGATACCACAACATTCTGTGACGGGTTTCCTTTGCACTGTAAAGTTGGTTTGCTATTACTTGCTAAAATTGACTATTGTAATTCAAGTTGACTGAATGGTATAGTTTAAATTAGAGTTTGTTCTTTCAGCTACATAATTTTAAACAAATTCTGGGCTGTTTGATGAACTTGGCTCAAGATCAAATAAAAATTCAAAATAAAAAAAAAACTTAAGGCTTCAAAAATCTGTTAAGAATCTGATTTGATTCTTAATCTTCATTTTGGGCATGTAGAACTGTTGACCTGGAAGTCGTCAAGATTTTTAGACGTGTCTTTTCCAAAACTGCTATTTTTTATTAATTTTAAGAAATATTTAATAAAAATAAAATAGTTACAATCTACATGCATGTCTAGGTAGGATAAAATGAGATTTTAACTGAACATGTGACATACAGATATACTGCATGTATCTGTGATAAAATGCTAGGATGGAGGTTCCCCCAGGAAAACAGGACATTAATTCTATGACACTGTTAACTGGCAGCAAGGATTCTTCTTCATTCATCCCTGCTTTATGGAAAACACTGTCCAATATCTACAAGAAAAAAAAAAAAGGTTGGGGAAGCAGTAGGTGTCACATTGTAATGTCCTAAAACTTTCATGGTCAAGCACATATAATCTCTCTAATTGGACACTACAAAGACAGAGGCTCTTTTTTCTTCTATTTACTTCTGTTTTCTTTTAAATCTCAAGGTTAAGTACTTGAGATATTCTTAAGATTAAGAGAGGGTAGAGAGGAAAATACAGTATTTGTTAAAAAATTTAAAATAACTTAAGACTCTTAAACTATTGAGGAAGGAAAGCTAGAATATAGTTTTGAACACTTCCAACAGATCTTCTAGCAGACAAAATCCCACCTGTCTCTTGTACCAAGCAAGACCTAAAGCACTTTCTTGGACAATTTTCAGAACTCATAAAGTTCTCATATACAGACATTTCAAACTACATGCCACAAGCAAAATCGTGCTTAGCTAAAACAATATGCTCTGTAATAAATCATTTATGAACATACTGAAAACTCATTTCATTCGCCAGTGTTTTAATACTCACCTAATGCAACAATGGCAATGGAAATGATTAACTTCTAATTATAGATTATATAAACCAATGTCCTGGGGTACAATGCAAAAATGTGTAGTCTATCACCATCTGTTGAAATGTGGGAGGGGTGGTGATCCTTATCTCTGTGGACGATAACCTCTGCTGATGGGCCATCTGATAAAATCAGGGGGATGATCATCGTTATCTTTTCACAACCCATCCTTCCTCCAGAAGATATATTCTGTTAATGGGCCATTAAGTCCTATTGTATGACTGATAAGATTACATCATCCCATTGGGAGATGCTCCAGCCAGGGGGAGGAGCCAAGGCTTTCCTACCTAGATAAAAAACTGGGGTTTGGAACACGAAGGCAGCCCTTTCCACTGGATCCCAGAGGAAAGTCGGACCTTTTCCACATCATCGCTGGACCTTTGGAGGAAAACTGCACCTTCTACAGGACCACTGCTTCAACTGAACCACATCTGTCATCCAGGAGGACTGCAGCCACCATTTAATGGGACTGCTACTAACACCCTGACTGACAGGGTGTCAGGTTGTATTCTGCCTCTGTCGGTGGTTTTTCTTTTGTATTCTTGCATGTATTTTATTTTTTCTCTTTTTACCTATTAAATTGTATTACTGACTTGGAGTGCCTCACCGGTTTTGCTTTCAAACCAAGACAACCAACAAGACTAAATTAGGTACCAGTCCAGTGGTAGCGACCTTCAGTGGGAACACAGTGCAAAGCCCCAGCCTTACGCCCTAATATGTGTAAGAAGGAGCAGCACCTTATACCTCAGGGCATATCTATATAGTGAATAAAGACCCATGTAGATCAAGTACAGCATCCCCACTTTCCACGCTTCCAGTGGGCATCAGCTTAAAGCTACATGATTCTATTATTACAGTGCCAGACAGAGAATGTATTGGTGCAGCATTGCACCAGATCTAAAGCAACAACAGAATTTTCTGACATGAGCCACTTCATGTCCTGACAATGCAGAACAATCATTGACCATTTTGTACCCTCTCAAGAAAACATCACTCTGGATTGTGCAAAAAAATCAAAAACCAACACTGAAATATTTGATTGATCAGTGAATATTTTTACTCAAAACCCCAGACTAATTAAAACTGTTTTAGAGATTTTCATTATAAAGTAGCAAGTGAATTACAACCATCTTCATAAATAAGAAATATCAGACTGTCTCTCTGTTCTGCACTGAGACTGTTGTGTTATTTTAATAATGGCAACTGAAAATATACAGGGAAGACATATTAGGAAGGTATTAATGATATTTAGGCAAGGACTAGTTGCTAAATAAATAATCATTTTCCCTATTAAATTTCTACTACTTAAGAAATTGAAGTAATTAACTTGACAAATAACTCAGTAGAAAAAAAATCTCTCCTAGCTGCTTCAGACACATGCTACTTTGAAAGTCAGTGCATTTAACTTCACTGTTTTTACTTATCTGGAAAGAATGGCTGGCCTAATGATTTCCAGCAATCAGTGCTTGTCTAATTAAGAAGTTCCAAGTCCTCAGTTCCCTGAAGTCTTGTTAAACTAGCTGGACAAATGACAAATCTCCTTTAAGAACTTTCTTCATTTGTTATCTCCACAAGTCTGCCTAAACTGACTGGTATCGATTTGTTGCTCTATTAGCTGGTCAAAGCTATGGTCAAAGGATCACGGGAATTTGTTGTTCTGGTTGATTCTTAACAAACATAGTAAGAACAGTTCTGGCTGGAGGAGATTTCAAATCTCTTGAATATAGTACATACCAGTTCCTTTGCTAATATATGGAGGCTTGAAGAATTTCACAACGCCATACAAGTTCACTATAGTTCCATCTTTAAGATGATTTAGGGGAGTATACACATATTTTGGAGCAACAGACTGAAAAGGCATAATACAATGAGGGAACAGAAGAAAAAATTATTCCAACATTCACACAGAATTTTGTCTTTTAACATCATTCATCCTCAGACATTTATTTAATCTCAAAAAAATAAATAAATATTATCTATTTCTTTGTATCTTATTCACTTGAGACTCAGAAAGCACACAAGACTTTAACTTCTTTCAGTGATTACGTCTTTCTTACAGTAAGCCAACCAGTTATTTTGCATAGCTTTCAATACATGAACCAAGTGAGTAAAAGTCATTACAATAAAGAACAATAAAAGACAGTTTTTTACTGATCCATGTTACCATGTCCATCCAGAGGACTTTTTAAAGCACATAGATAAATAGCTTTGTATTTCTGCTTGGCAGTGTCACTGTCTAGAATCCTTGTCTTGGGCTAGTGGGGGGTGGGGGGTGTTTACAACTAACAGCCACTGCGCACATCTTCTGATTAAAATACCACAATTGCTGGAGGATTACTTTCTACAGTTCAAGGACCATTCTCCTCTCATCTTAAGGTGGTAATATATGTTGATTAGACTCTTTTAAAGAATACAAGTTCTCTCAAACTGATTGATAACTCAGGTTTTCAAGTACTGTACTGAAAAAAATTAAATTGTAAATAAAAATTGAAAACGAGCTCTATCACCATTGGTACTGAATCTGTAACGTTATGATAAAGAACATTAAAATTTCATAAACCAGTTCCTCTGCTTTTAAAATATTATTTTTTTGAAGAATTTTAATTCAGACACATAAGGGCATGTTCCAAAAAGAAATCAAAATAAATGTAAAGACCAGTATTGGAAGTCTGATTTTAAATCAAAGAAAGTTTCATATTTCCTTTTTTCTTTTAACAATACAAGCATACAATCTTATTTAGACCAACAGTTACCTTTCTAGTTCAAATTTCCTAAACCAACATGAAGTCTGTTTGGAGATCAAGATGGGAACCCTACTACAAGTATAGAAAATGTACTACTTTTTTCATATTTTACTTTGTGTTCCAGGTACATTATTTGCAAAAGTAAAAGCTAAATGACTGCTGAGATAAGAGTATGGAAATAAACAGGAACAAAAATGAATTCCACACCTTCTTATTTACATGCAGTTAATCTCATATGATTTAAAAATATCCCAAATGTGAACTCACCAGAGATGCAGTTTCTGAAGCAGCAGCTGTTCCTGGTTTAGTGTAAATCTGTGGAGAAAAAATGACAAACTTTCTGATTACAAAATTGAAGGTACTGCAAATACAACATTTAATAACTTTAATGGAAATACAACACTATATAGAAATACTAACCAGCCCTACAGACATTTTTGCCATAAAAATTGTATCTGAATCTAGTAAAATTTTAGCTACAGAAGAAAAGAAAGTAGTATTTACTGCAATTATACTCAGACAAAAGCTTCTTCCAAAAAATACACACATTTTCTAAAGTCACATAGTTGAATATGTTAGGTCACATTAACAGAGTAAAATTTGAAAGCTGGAGGCCACAAATTTAAAACTGCACTTGCTTAACATAGACCTTAAATGGGTTTAAGGTTTTCTACATAAAGATGCACGTACATGTCAATGCTCAGAGCAGATCTATTTCCAGTTACTTTGGGGGGGAAAAATTTACCAGAATGGGATAAATTTTATTCGGAGATAGTTTCTAAGATTTTTGAGCCTTACTTATAAGCCAGACCTTTCTTCAGTGTAAGGTCTTTAAAAGAACTAATTGTGGTGATTTGCTGAAAGCCAGCACACCCCCACTCTCTGTGATGAACACAGGGCTCGGCCGCCATCCCGGCAGCACAGCCAGCCTGGCAGCCGGACACAGAGCCCTGTGTCACAGCTGTGCCAACTGCTGCTGGGGATCTGCTTTTGCTCTCACCTCAGCTGCATTCCTGAAGCTGCTTTTACTTTGAAACAGCCAAGTGAAAAGTTGTGATTGAGGAAGTGA
Source organism: Buphagus erythrorhynchus (assembly GCA_013400855.1). Taxonomy (NCBI): domain Eukaryota; kingdom Metazoa; phylum Chordata; class Aves; order Passeriformes; family Sturnidae; genus Buphagus; species Buphagus erythrorhynchus. The sequence goes on along the minus strand of VZTT01029505.1, from coordinate 51,423 downwards.
AGCACACACAAATCTACTAATTTGTACTGATGTTAAGCATCCAATGTGCACGTCACCAAATGAAGTGCCACAAGCTCCATTCTGTGGTCAGTGATGACATAAACACACAACCCAGGCATTCAGGGAGCTACAGTTTCTTTGGGATTAGACTCTATGTCATGAGGTCTTGCCAATACTCAGCTGAAGGCCCCATGTAGTTTCTAGAACTTAGACACTTTTAGTTTACACACACCTATTCAGATCCAGGGTGGTTTTGCTAACCATGATCTTCAATGAAAAATACTCTTTTTACCTATATATCCTATATATCATCATCATCAACAGATAATCAATGTCATGAAACAGCCTGCACTGTAATTTTAAATAATTTTGTTTCTCACTGAGCTGCATGCCAAGTTTTAGTTACCTATAGAGGTCAATTCCAAAACAAAAGTGCTTCTCAGAAATAAAAAAAAAAAAAAAAAATTTCTTAAATTTAGGATTTAATTAGACAACAACTATACAGATAAAACTAAACAGAACTGATGTGAAAATAGTACAAAAGAACGAATATTTTACTTAGAACAAAAGGGTACAATTCTCTGCATAAAATTTAGATTATAGCAATCCATGTATTTGAAAGGGAACAACTAATGATTTGAGTTAAAACAGTACAAACTCAGATCAGAGAAAACTAAAAACTATAGACCTGAAATTACTCTTGCTCCCTCTAGCTTGTCTGCATTATTGAAATGTGTTATGCACAAGTGTAGTTTAAACTGCTCTAAAAAATGTATCTGAAGTCTACAAAAGTCAAATTCTTCCACTGAACACGTAGAAATTTACCTGAAAAATAATTTGGCAAGAGTTATTATAAAATTACATGTGTGCACACACAAAAACATGACATGTTTCCTGATGAACACAGTAAAATAATCTCTACCACTTCAGTTTCTAATAGATTTTATTGTTTCTTTTCTATTATAAAGCAAAATGTTAATGTAAGCATTTTGGAAAACAGGAAAAAAAAAATTGGGCAACTACATACATAAATGGCTGATCCAGCTTCTTCAGACACTTCCAGGTGACAATCATGTCTACCATCCTCTCTTGCTGTAGGCAATTTTACCACCTTAAATCCTGCAACTATGAAGGTTTCCTGTGGGGACAGAGCAATAAACAGAAAATTACACAGACTCTAACACATGCTCTATTTTAAGACTGTGCTGTGAAATTTCACCCCAAAGACTCAAGACACTGAAGAAACAAAAATCCTGTAAAAATTGTAAAAAGTATCTTTAAATTTCCCGATTTAGTTCTTCTACCCATGGAATTTATATTTACAACAAATGCCAGAAAGCTTTTCTTTTTAATTCTGCTAAAATTTTCACACTCCTGATGCTGCTGTAACTGAGTGCTATTTTTGACAAAGCCTAGGCAAGAAGATTCATACTGAATAAAGAAAAAGAATCATTCCTCTTTGAATACAATAAAGACTGACTCCTTCCTGGTTAGCTTAACTATGGTAGAAAAGAAATCACAAGTCAGACCAGCAGCAATAAAACATTTTTTTCTTAGAGCTTCTTTCTCACTGAATTACAGCTATACTTTTAAGAAACACTCCTATAAACTCTGTTTTGGCTGGACCAACAGCTTCCTTGAGGGTTAAATAGGCAGGTCAATCAACAGGTAGGTTTCTGGTATCAAAAGAGACCTGAGAAACTTCTCCAGCATCACTCCCGAGATTCTGGCACAGAAAGCAATTTTAACTGTTTTCACTTTGGTACAAAGTTCGTCAGACACCACAAAATGAACAAGAAAAAGAGGATTTAAAGGGTACATGATTCAAGTCCCAGCAGCAGCTCATGTTCTTAGCAGCAACCTCACCAAATCAAAAAGAAAATAAAAAGAAAAAAATAAAAAAGAGGAGCAGATAGAGAATATATTTAGTATCTTTAGGCAATCAGAGGAGATTAAAAAAGCTATCTGATACAATGTAAAGCTCCTTTATAATCAAGTCCCTTGATACCAGAACTGTTTAGCAGGACTGTGCCAGTGTGCTCCATTCAAATAAACATATTAGACTTGGAACCCTATTCTAGCTTCTATCAAAAGCACTTCCATAAACTTTTACTGAATAACTTTCCTTCATGTGTTTTTTTCTTTTTGATTGCAACAAATAAAAGAGTTTTCTGATTAAAGTTGACAGTTTTAGCCAAATATTGCACTATGACAGCGCTTTTTTTGCTATTTCAGCAATCTGACAATGCTACACTAAATGATTTAAGTTCCAAAACCTTAATGTTTTGTGCAAGAAAAAAAAAGGCTTCTAGATTGTGACAGTGATATATGTAGTTATTAAAACATTGGGGAAAAAATTTCTGCAGAAAACATAAATTAAATCAGACAGTTTAATTCACAATGAAACTACTTAGGGCATGGTGATTTTCAGGTAGTGTCACAATGTACACTTTGACTAAAAATAATACATAAACCTAGAAGTAAGCCATATACAAAGCTAAGTTAAAACATGTCAAAACAATTAGAACACTCAGTATTCTTTGCACCTCTAACACCCTGTCCTATTAACATATATGAAAGTGTTTCATTCTTTCCAGATACAGAAACACACAAATATAAATTTCAGGAAACTCCATGCATTTTGCTGAAATCAGGCGTTAGTACGTGTCTTTCCTTTCACTGATAGCTGATGCTACCCAGAATGTTCCTTCAACAGTAAAATCAACCTTTATCTAAAAAGCTATGCCTTGGTTATACATTATTCCCATTTCAGCAGTTTATTAGAATGCACACTGCACAAGATTCTGGGATGTGCCTGCTGAGTCAGGATTGGAGCTCAGTACAGGTAACTTCTCTTGTCTTGCTCTCCTGTGTCAGAAGGAACTTCAGAATTACATAGACTCAGCCTTTTAACAGGCTGATAATAAATGAAAAATTTTTTGAGTAATATTAGGTCACTAGTGATTACTCTCATGTAATACATATACCATATGTAGCATGAAAAAAACCAAAAAAATCTCCTCTCGAACTATGAAAGGACTGTGCAATTTCCACGAGGAAATAACAGCACTAACCTCAAAACCTAGTTCTCCAAGTAGAAATAACAGATATATTCCCAGATTTTTTTTACAAATTCACAGTCAACTACGACAGGTTGTGACTTGCAGTTTCTAAACATGAAAAAATTTTCATAATATTTGCACAGTGCTTTGAAATTTAATGTTATATTAGTTTTCAAAATAGATTAGCTTCCATTTCACCTTTAGCTAAAAAAACCTTGTAATTGGCTTGAGAATCAAAGCTATTTACATAAATTGGTGGGTTTTCATGTCAACAGAAGTGTATTGCATAAATAAACTATGAGATTCAAACAACATTTTTAAATGGCAAAAAAAATTTCTATTTCCCTCATTCAAAAAGTGTGAAATACAGGAAAGAATATTTTTCCTGATGGTTATTCTGTTAGAGATCCAGAAGACTCTCATGAGACAACATGGTTACTCACATTTTTGGAAATCGCCAGCTCCTCCCCCTGGCTACGTACCTAAAGTTCTTACAGTATGCCAAGAATGATATGGAAATTAAAAAATACTAAAATCTGAAATGGTATACAGCAAATAAACAGTAGTGGACCTTACTGAAGTTAATTCTTTAATGGCTAAAAAATGGTTTTTTTTTCAAACTCTACTAGCTTCAGGAATCCGTTTCCTCATATTCATATTCCTCCAAAATTAAAATCTCATTTGAGACATGAGGGAAGCACCATAAAGGTTCAGTTCACTGGAGAAGCACAAACTGAGGTTTTAGTGTACCTTGGCTGTCTAAGGGTTGTTGCCTGTGAGTTGAAGTTTCCTACTCAGCTTTTCAGTAATGACCTTTTAATCTTCAAATTGCTGCTCAGTGCCTTGCTCAAGATTTGTATTTTTATCAGGACAAAACTGATTTGTTCATTGAATTTAAGATTCTGCAGCTTGCAAATTAGCAAATTAGTTTAGGAACTTTCCACCCTGGTTTCCTCATCAAAAATTAAAATTTCCATGGAATTGAGCAATCTGTATAAAGACTGTAATTTGCCCAGATAAGTTGTGGATGCCCCATCATTGGAACTGTTCAAAGAAAGGCTGGATTGGGCTTTGGAGCAAAACAATCAGGTAAAACATGCCCACATGTCCCTCCCTATGGCAGGAGGGCTGTGACTGGTTGATCTTTAAAGGTGCTTTCCAGCCCAAACCATTCTATGATTTAGTGTGAATTCACATCACAAATTATAAAGCACTAACATGAGCTCATAATGCATTATATACTAATTTTAATTTAGTATTTGGCTAACATGGAAATGCCAGTAAATTGATGTGCAATCTTATAAAGATAGGTAATTTTAACTTGTTTTCCTTCTTTAGTGGTAACACACTGTCTCACAAACTCACAGGCTGACTGGTGTTAAGTCTTCTATCTGGAGCTAATCAAACTAAACTTCTATCTCTGACAACACAAGACATCAGCAGCAAGTCAGTAAAAAAACCCTCTATGCAGAGTTTTGAATGTTTAATTTTTTAAAAATCTTTTCATGTAACTGTCTTTCAAGTGAATTTAATTCTAAAACATATCTTATCAAATGGCAAAACATTCAGAATATTAATATAAACGGGTGACTTGTCTATTATCCATATTCATAATCCTTTGCTTGCTAGGTAAACAGCACTGATAAAAAGAATTGGTCTATTTCAGTATTAGTGTGAGAAAATTTACGTAAGCAAATACCTTTTTTGTTCTAGTCCATATTTATAGATTTGAAAGGACTGAACAGACTATTTCTAATTTTAGGGATAGGTAGACTAAGACAAGAAAAGAAGTCAACATACATCTGTGAAGAGCAATTCCTAAAACAAGAATATATACGTATATATGTCTTGGTAGTTTTTTTACCCCATGGCGTATAATTTTTGCACAATCTTCTGCCATTTTTCCATATATTAAAACATTGATGCTGTTGATCTGTGAACACAAGTTATCGGAATCTAGAGGAACAAAAGCAAAAGTGATTCCAATTACTATACTTTCTCCAAAACGAAACAGCAGCGGAAAGAGATTTACAAAACAAGTTGCTCTACAGAGGCTCACACTTTTCAATTAATGTACAAACAGGAAATGTGCTAACTACAGGTATATTGCTCAGAATATTCCTCGTAAGAGGATTAAAATGTGTCCGTTGTACACCAATGTACAATTAAACAGAAACGAAAAAGGTTTCCACTTGGAAAATTCAATGTATAGTGCTAGAGAGGAAATATTATCCAGTCACATTAACACAGATCCTATTGTAGAATCTATTATGAAGATATTCTAGGACATGGAAATATTAGTTAATAGCCTTCCAGGAGGACTGAAGCAGAAATCATGCTGCTATTTTAGGAGATTTCTACTTTTTACTGTTTCAATGATTTAGATATGGAAACTTATGTTTCCATGGAGAATGTGCATAAACTCTCCTCCCTGAACAGTCACTGAAATCAGCAAGACTCAGGGAGGTTAAGCACCTAGGAGAACCCTGGAGCCAGCAGGGAGACCGTGTAAGGTCCCAGCAGTATCCTTCACCTCTGCTAACACCAGCCCCAGGCAGCATCACCAGGCAGGAGCTGCACGCCCCAGGGCTGCTGCCCAGGCACAGGAGCCAGCAGGCTCAGAGGGAGCACATGATGGTTCTCTAGCCACTGAAAGGAATAACCTGAATATTAAATTGCAGAAAATGGAAAGTTCCTTGAATCCAACAGACCCCTGACAAATTACCTGCTCCACCTTCCTGACTGGAGTGGATGACAAGCTTAAGGCTTAAAAGGAACATATAATTTTTTCATATAATTTATTACACGATGAACAACTTAGGTGTTCTAATCTAGCTACTGGTATTCAAGTACTTAAGTAGTCAGGTGAAATTTCTTTTTCTTAAATGCTTAAATTAAAACAAAATGAAACACAAATGTTTTGCTGCTAACCAAAATACTGACCTATGGGCCCTTACATAGTATATGCTATATATATTATGTGATAACTATTATGTGTGCAATTTTCTTGGTCCTTAAGATAAGCATTTTGAAAATACACTATTAAAGCTATACATATAGCTAATATGTTCCCAGGACAGTCTTTTAAGAAGTTATGTGACAAGAAGTCTACTGAAATATGAAGACTGTATTGTTTCCATTAACTTAACTGGCATAAGTTTAAGATAAATTTTTGTTTTGTAGAAAATGAACAGTTTTAGAGAGTATTTTAAGTCTAACATTCTACTGAACACTATACAAAAGCAGGAACTACTGATGTAGTACCATAAATTTAAAATGTATACTTAAATGTAGTACCTTGAAGAACAATCTTGAAAAAGTCTGTTCCATCTCTGAGTTTTGTTAATGGGTAGGAAAGAGTAATTATTCCCTACAAAGCAAAAAATAAAACGTTGTGAAATTAGACTGTATGCCTCTAAGTTACTGAAATACTGATAACATCTGAATAATAATAGCTGAAACATCTATAAGATAAAATAGACAGAACTTAAGGAACAAGCACAAATTGCCATCTACATTAGTAACAAAAAAATCAAAAACCAACTGCAATAGACAGCACTAAAAAGCAACATTCCTGAGATATAACAAAGGAAGTATTACATGTCAATACTATTTAGATGCTATCGACTAGATGATAAACAATAAAGCAGTAGCTATGGAACTATACATCTAACTTTTATTAGTTACAAAAACAGCAAAAAAGACTATAGAGTTTTAGCGCAAAATCTGAAAGGCATCTGAAGAGGTAGTGATCAAAATCTTAAAAGATACAGCAATTTCTCCAAAAATATTGGCAAAGGATTACAACACAAGTATCAGAACAAAATTGCAGTCAAGGTACAACAGACGCACATGAGGATAAATAATCTTCTGTGAACAAAAAATACACCTGTGAGGAGAGTATTACAGTGTTTTGAAACTGTTGTGTCCAAATTATTTGACAATAATACAAATGCTCTAAAAGATGCTATGATTTAACAATTAATTCAAAATACTCTTTTTATTGTGATGCTGAAGTTACAATGAAGCAAAAATCAGCAACCTCAGTGATGTTAACATCTCTTTGGAACCAACACATCTAGTAAGAAAGATGGTATCATCAACAGTACCAAAAATGTCAGCCAAGTGTATTCTTTCACAGTATGGCAGACAAAGCACTGTAACCTTCTCAATGATAAAACCATAAAAATTGGTTCAATAACGAAATATAAAAATATTGAAGACTCTGTACCTACATAAACAATACAAAAATAGACTAAAAAGTTTCTTGTAAAAACAGAGCAGGGCAATATGTCTATAAATGCAACATATTATGAGGATAATCGCTAAATTACACTGATTTTACAGTGCACATATTCAGTGGGAAGTTTCACTTAAATGCCACCAAATGCTTTTTAAACCAAATCACGATAGAATACACTGCAGTGAATTGTTACTCCAGAGGCCTTTCAGAGTAAAATTTGTCCTACAGTGTGCTGAGGAGTAATCCAAACCAAATTCAATGAGATCTTACTGTTTTATAAAGAAATAAAATACCACTCAAAAAAACCTCAACATCATTTAGAGATGCTGATTTCCAAAATAATTTGATAATGAAGACTCCTCACAAAATTCATTAGTCTTCTCTGTGAAAAGCAGGAATTTACCTGTTAAAAACAGAAGAGTTTCTCACTTGTTTTCAAAATTACAGCTTTATTTAAAATTTCACTATACATATAAATATATATTTATATATATAACTGTTCTTGCTGAGATTGTCTTGAATTGTACTCACAGGTAAATATAAGACTACAGAATTTTCCTTGTAATAAAGTCTTTGCAATGAAACAATCACCTCGGGAACACTCAACATTTACATATGTATTTTCTCCTTAGTAAGAAATTTTGATCTGCACCAGCACACTATTTAAAAGTGGAATTCATAGATGCGATAGTGACCGCTTTTTGACCATCTTCACTTTTTATTTTTCCTTTTGCATCCCAGTATCCTCCAAAGAATTTTCAGATTCTGGGACCACATTCTTTGCTATAATGGTCTGGCCCCTCCACTATCCTTTGTGGAAACACCTACACTATACTTCTCTTCCCCAGCTACTACCCATTTTCTCATACTGCCCCACTGCCTCTCCCACATGCCTGAAACTCCTGAGCTCCAAACTTCAAAGGAACCTACCTTAGACAAACTTGTTCAAATTGACTCTTCCCTCACAAATTCCTCACTGCTTACTGAGTTCAGAAGCAAACTTTTCCAAAACCCATTCCATATGCCACTAGATGCAGTCTCAAAGCGACCATGTACAATTCTTCTACTGCATGTGTCTCCTTCCTTGTAAGGCCTCACTCCCTCAGTTTGGTTCTATAGCTGATTTGGCAGCTGATTTTCAGGTTTGGTTCAGATTTGCCACAGCAAAATCCAGAGGATGATGAACTAATAGGAGAAGGCATCATGCTTAGTTAACAGACATGATGACTGAGGAAGTACAAACATTGCCTGGGCTGTTTTCATACAAATTTGAAACTTGCAGTTTTCGAAGAGGTGCCAGGAAGATAAAAACATGCAGGAGAATGAAAGGACTGAGGCACACAAGTCAGACAGAAGCATCCCAAATGTTTTTTGTTGCTTTTCCCAGAACACATTTCATAAAAATCCTCCTCTGCCCTTCCCTCCTTTTCAAAGCAGGACCTGATCCTTATTTTGGCAGGTCTAGAGTGACAGTGTGCCACCACTAAGATAACCTAACATCAGTGCATTCTAAGGTTCACTTCAAGCTCAGCCTGCAGAACTGGATTTTCCTTCACATTTAATGGTGCATTAGCACCAGCTTTATCAGCTCTCTACTTGTGCTGCTTATGCCAAGCTGTTTTAGTCATCTACTAATCCATGTCAGCAGCAGCAAGAAGTTCTCTTAACATAAGGCAGAAGTCTGAGAAAGACATCCTACACACTTTCCCTTTCAGAACTGGCTATAGCACTGCATGTATGCTTTAAATCATAGTCTAGTAGTAATTGCTCTGCTTTGCAAATGGAAACATTTATTTTGGCAGAAACATTTTCTAATTTATAATGCATTTTTGTCTCCTTCACCACTTTCTTCTGAACAAGAATCCCTGTTCTTCCATGTCAGGGCTGCTTGCAGACATAGCTCTTCAAAGTAGCAAAGTCTATATATCCTGCAGGTGAACAGGGACAGGAAACTACACCCTGAGGAATAAACCCCATTTGCTAGCAGCAGTGGTTATTGATGTTTCCATTTGCTCCTTTACAAGACCTGAGGGAGGCTGAATCATTCTCAATCAAATCACCTCCTACACCACTCAGCTGCTGCCTGCTTCCAAACAGGGCGGTTCTGTTCCTTCACTATACCAAAATGCACCACTCCTGGCATCAATTTGACACCACAATGAACCAGTGCAGTGAAAGCAGCAGAAAATTATCCTCTCTCCAGCAATATGGATGGTCTTCTGCCAGTTTCCTTCTCATGAATGGACTCAATCACAGGGTCACATAAGCACTAGAGCTGGAACTCAGAATACACAGCTGTCATAGCAAAAATGTTTCTTTCGGATACAGAATAACATTAGATCAGCTCATATTTTTAAAATGTTTGTGCCATTTTTTGAAGGATTCAAGACAACTTAGGTTTTCTACAGAACCAGATTGCCTTACATTTTTCCCTCTTTTTTACTTAACAAATTGAAAGAAAGCCTGAGTTAATGCTGATTTCCTGACACATATGCATCAGGGATAACTAATACGATTCTCAGAGCCACAGACAAAAAAAGTTAAACAGGATAAAAAAAGAACACACTAAAGAACTAACACTGCATTTTACAGAGAATATTTGTTTTAGGCATGAAAAAGGTTATTTCTGCATTTCACTAGTATAACAGGATTGTGCTTCCAATCCAAAATGTATTTGGGATGACTGTCAAGTGTAAGTGCACACTTAATAATGATAAAGAAACCTAATTGTGTCGTGATGCTGGTAGCTGCTACAAACAACACTCTTCATAAAACTGGATATGGCATTGTTTAATACAAAAGGAGAACTACTTCAGAAGTTTTTCAGTTACTCTGAAATCTGATCTTTAACAAGATGGAGATGCTTATTATTATTTTTTAAAAACGAAATACCACTAAACCTCCCCCAGTCCCTCCATTTTCAGGAAACCATTCTGCATAATGTGTTGTTAAACTGGTTCATAGCTTATAAATCCTGAAAATAGAAGCTCCTACAAAATTTAAGTCTGATAATGTAAGAGAAAGGGATAGGACTGTGAATCAATGAAGGTAAGAGCAACACGCAATGAGATTCAAAAGGGCAATGAGATTCAAAAGGGTCAAAATTTTCCACTGCTTAAAGATATTCAACAGATGAATACAGAGACACACAGTTGCAGAAAGCCACCGAGCTGGAATATGGAAGTGCCTTGCTAATGTAAGAGAAGCTATTTCAAAGCAACACGAAATTTTTTTACTGGTCAGTTTACCTGAATGTATCTGTTGGTGTAATCACAGCCTTCTTGCAAATGCTGCAAATTCTCCTTCTGCAAGTGACTTGGTAGTGGAGTCTCAGATTGTTCTTTAGTAATCTTAAGCAATTGAACAGGCATAGCTGCTTTATCTAAACAAAAATCATAAAAGAGTCCTGAAGCTCCTCGTTTTGCTCAAATTAAGAGTTACCAGAAGTTGCATCTTACTCAGAAAGGGAATATTTACCTATTTCATAACAAGACAATTTAGTTATGGAAAACTAAGAATTTTCAGAGGATTGGCCTCGTATCTTAGTACCATAAGTAGCAAGAAGAAAGTAGCATTTCCTTGGCAAAAGACAACTAACTTGATTTTTCAAACATTCCAAAACACCATAAATGGCAATAAAGTATTACTTTACAGATAAATAGGTAGCAGTACATATAAATGCAAAAGGAAATGTAAATAGTGTTAATATTTTATACACAGAAATGCAGATAAAAACCATGCAAAGACTTTGAATGACTCCTTCCCCAGCACAAGGTCATGGACAGTCTTCATGTTCAGATTTTTCCCTATAAGAAAATTTGACTGCAAGAAATTAAAACATGTCTTTTTAACTTAAAATGAACAAAAGATGCTTATGTACAGATTGAACAATTTTCATCAATGAATAAAGTAATAAAAAATAATAAATAAAATAAAATGGGTATCTACAGATGCTACGCATGGAAGGCATTCAGAACTAGCTAAGGAATGTATGACTGTCATCTATGGTCTGCCCTCACTGTGCTAAAAGTCAATGAAATAAATTAATAGTGATAGTGTTATAATGCAGAGAACAGGGGAGAGGAAGAGTAGTCTATTGCAGAGAAGTTACACATAAGAGAAATAGAAAAAAGTGATCGAGCAATAAGGAGCTATTGCTGTATTTTGTCATTACATTGTCATCTTATTTCTTCTGGGGGTAGCTCTGTCTCTGCAGTATAAGTTTTATTTCAAGTGGTTATCAACAGAAAAGCCACAACATCATCAATATTTTGTTTCCAGTAAGTTTTAATAAACTAAGCAAAATTGCTTTCTGTTTTCTGAAAATCCAGATGGCCTTATTATAGCCACAGCCCTAATTTCAAACAGTTTTAGCAATTTTTACATGATAGTAAAGAAGAGGAAAGAAAGTATTTCCTATAGCTTTGAATGGACACAAAAACTTGGTATTCTACTCAGTAAAAGCTTGACCTACATTTCAGTTACAGTTCAAGAGAGCTTGTGCAATGCTAAGCAGACTGAATTCCGACAAAATATTCAATTATAATGAAATGGAACTGGGAAACCACTGCAAAATGGAAAGACCAGTGAATCATAAGTTACAAAAATAAGTCAACACATACAAGTGCAGAGAGCAAAATTATACACATTCTTTTAAGAAGTACCTTATTTTTCAGGAAAAAGCAAAAATCCACCTTATTGTTACTCCAGTATCCAAAGATATCAGACTTATTAACTGAGGACTATTTATCTTCTTGCGAGTGACCCTTCTTTCTCCTTCCCCATTTTCCAGGAAACTCCCCAGCGCTGTTACTCTTGTCTAACAGACATAAGCAAGAAGTCACAGTCACTCACGACATATCAATAAAATACTTTGGTTCGAGGATGTCTCAGCTGCTAGAGCACACATAGGATGACTGCCTTTTGTTTTTTCCTAGCTTCCAATTCACATGAGGAAGGAGGCAGAAATGAAGCATTATGAACTGACCACAATCCCCATTCTACATCCCCTGCACTGCTCAGGGGAGAAATTGGTAGAAAAATTGGAGTGGAGCTAAGACCAGAAAATGGGAGAGGTGGGGTCAAGGTCTTTAGATTTGTTCTGATTTGTTATTATCCTACGCCGATTTGATGACCGTTAAGTTAAATTACTTTGAGTGTCTTTTGTCCATGTAAACAGTGAGTGATCTCCCTGTCTCAATCTGCAAGCTTTTAGTTGTATTTTCTCTTCCCTGTCCTCCTGAGGGGAATGATAAGAGCAGCTTTGGCAGGCACCTGGCTTCTAGCCAGGGTCAACTTATGACAGCACAGGGCTGGGAGATACAGCACCAGACAGATTTCAATTTCTGCTTGAGCTGAGGGAGAAGTAAAAGCCTGCTACAAAGGCACAGATGCTGCTCCTGCTTTGACTAGTGAGGTATTAGAAGTCAGAATTTCTGTAAGATGTTACTAAATGAGGCTAAAAACGATCCCTATATCTGTATGTTTTCAAACACACAACACAACAGCACTGTCATAAGCTTACTAGGATTTCAAGTCTCTAGTGAAAAGAGCAACTAGAAGATTTATATAGCTTTACAGTTCAAAGTATCTACTTCACACTTCATTCTAGCAGACTGAGAAGCTGATCTATTCCACCTAGAAAGAGTCAACTTCAAAGTTAATCAGCAATATTGATCTTCACCCAGCAACAATATAATGAGGCAGGGAGATATACAACATAACAGATTAACAATTTTTTGTCCTGTTTCTCTCTGTTACACTACTTGAGCAATTAAAAATTGTTTTTTCTGTTTTTTTTTTTACTTTCCCATGAAGATATCTTAGCAACAGAGAACATTTTGTTATAATTTAAATTCATGTAAATAACATTCCAGTAGAAAACAAGTGGGGTGATTTTACAGATCTTAAGCTCCTATATATATAAAACTAAGGTCACGTGTTCCAACTGCTAATCTCTGAAGCTTTCAGATCCTTGCTCCCAAATACATGAGTATCCAGTTCTAAGATTTATAAAAGTAAATTTTCCAAAACAAGCTAACAGAGTATTGGCTTTCAAAATCCACATGAAGACATTGTTAGTGCTGTCCTTGGTGTTCCCAACTCTTCTGGAGAGCAACTAAGTGAAAATTAAGTAAGTCTGTCAAATACCTTTGTTGCTCTCAAAAGCCTAACTAACACTTACAGGAATCATTCCAACTTGAGCCTAAGAAGCCTGTAAAGCTATACATAAGGATGGATACTAAAAAAAAGCCAAAACAAAACCAACAGAGATTGCAAGAAAGGCAGACAGCAGCATGGGATACTTCTTGAAGAGGAGTGAGAAACAACAGATACACACAGCACAAGGAAGAAGACTGTGAACTACAAATACCTTTTGCCTTCCAGTAATTAAAGTGACAAAAATATGAAGAGTGAGCAACCAAAGAGCTTAACAATTTTAACAAAGAATTATATGAAAGTATGTACACTGTTTAAAATAGACAATATACTGTATTTAGGATGTGACTCACAATTTAACACCCCCAAAGAGAATGTGATATACATTACTCAAGTGAAATATAACACTAAGGATGGCTACTCATGTGCTGCTCTGTCCTATCCTTGACATTCTGCCCACTAACTAGAAAATTTAGTCCTTCCTGTACTAGCAAGAAATGCTTCAGTCATACACAAAAATTACATGAAGATTACATTAATGTTATTTTCGGAAACAGAAGAGAATAAAACACATGACTATGTGGACTTCTGAAGGAAACCTCACCAAAGTCTCATGAAGAATGAAGGAACAGCCAAGAGCTTCAGCCTTCTATTGATGCAGTCAGTCACAGTTGTAGATACCTGAAGCCCCTGTAAACACAAATATTAGTCAGAGCAATATTTGGGCTAATTGTGCTGAAGTTAAAATAATTATGAAGTAAGCCATGCTTCATTATAAAAGCATGTACCTTTGTAGACACAATCATACATTCCTACCATATTTTATGCAACACTTTGTCAAAAAAATGAACATTTGCAGCTTGAACAGAATAGGCAGTACAGAACTACCACAAACCCAACCTGCCATCACAAGACAAAGCTTTTGTCGTACAGCAGTCTTAACAAAATCAAGAAAACCATCAGTGAACAAAGTGCGTAGTCTGTCTAGAATTTTTTCAAATCTCATTTTGTAATTTATTAGTTCCTTGAGAATTCTCATGAGGTGAAAAACATCATGTCAGATTAACTAAAATAAAGGAGAAATCAAGTAAGTAGCGTGACACGTCTTATTCCCTTAGCTGCAAAGCTTCAGCTTGCTCTTGCTGCAGACCCTCGGGCACTTATCTTTTTTGTGAATTATGTCCTCGGCTATTCTTACTCTTAATTACATAGGTGATGCTTAGTTTCATTAGAATACATCTAGGTTTCTTAAGCAAACAAAATTTCCTTTATTTCAGACTGAAATTTACTCATCTAACATTCTGCAAAAGAGACTACAATCAAACATTACCTAAGGAAAAGGTATTCTTACACAGCTATTACTATCTCAATAGTACTTCAGCTCTAGAAAGCAGCAACCCACTGCAAAGCAGCGGCCTCGGGAGGACAGGGCCACTCTGCAGATCCCACACTTCACACCATATGAACCAATCGCTCCAGAAAGCCAATGCACCAGTTACAGGAAGCGGAGACCTTTAAAACCAAGACCATCAGCTCAGGCGTATTACCAACAAAACTGCCCTTTCGTTAAACTCAGTGCCCGGAAAGAAACTCCCAAAGCCGTGGAGCACTGTGCGGGGGCTCAGTTCCCGGAGCAGAGCCTGTGTGCAGGGCAGCTGCGGGACGGAGGGATGCAGTGCCGGGCCCGCAGGCCCGCCGGACCGCGTGCGCTGCCGGTCCTTGTTGGTCCCTGTCCCTGTTTGTCCCTGTCCCTGTTGGTCCCTGTCCCTGTTTGTCCCTGTCCCTGTTGGTCCGTGTCCCTGTTCGTCCCTCTCCCCGCTCCTCCTCCCGTCCGTGTCCCGCCTTGCCGCACGCTGCGCCACTTCCGCCCGCCCCGCGCGCCGGCCGCGCACTGCGCACGCCCGGGCGGCGCGCGCACGCGCAGCGGCGGCGTCGGGCACGCCCGTCCCGCAGGGACCGGGACCCGGGAGCGGGAGCGGTACAGGGCTTGAACCGACTCGTGTTCAGTTTTCTCTTGTTCTGTTTTTCATGTCTGTAAAAGAGCTGTTTAGCAATTAACAATTAAAACTACATGAACTGAGATCATGGAAAGCTTACACGTTATAAGTGAGTTAAAATAATTTGGAAACAACAAGTTGCACTCCAGATAATAATTTAAGTGGTCACTTGATCTTTTCTTAACTTCTCTCCTTTTTTGCTGTTTCTTTTTCCAATTACTTTTTCTTTTTTTCAAATTTACTATTAAATTGTTTCTATAAAGTAATCTTAAACCTAGAAGAAGGTTTTTATGCCCTGCCCTGTATATAATCAAAAGAGAAAAAAACAAGCAGAATTTTGATAAAAGAATACCCCAGTTTTATGTGTCAACAAAACAATAATTAGGTCCGNTGTCCCGGTGTCCCGGTGTCCCCGTGTCCCGGTGCAGCCCCTCCTGCGGGAGCCCTGCGGGCCCTGGGGCGGCCCCTCCGGCCTCTCCCCGGTCCCCGCTCCGGCCGCCGGCGCGCCGGGGAAGCGCCGCGGCCGCTGCCAGCCCCCGGCCGGGATGCTCGGTGCCGGCAGGGGCCGGACCCACGTGGGGTGAGCCGGTAAAACGTGGGTGCCACGGCCGTGTTCGGGAGAGCTTGAAAGCTGTCAGCTGCTGAAAGCTAGGAAGTGCGGGGGAGAAGAACATCCTGCTGCTTGCTGGCGTCTGTTGTTTAAATGGCTTTGGAAACCAGTATTCATCACTGACAGCGACACGGAGTCCCTGGGGCTCGCGGGTGTTTGCACGCTGCGGGTTGACACATGCCAAGATCCCACTGACACATGCCAAGGTCCCACTGACACATGCCAGGGTCCCACTGACACACGCCAAGGTCCCACTGACACACGCCAAGGTCCCACTGACACATGCCAAGGTCCCACTGACACACGCCAAGATCCCACTGACACACGCCAAGATCCCACTGACACATGCCAAGGTCCCACTGACACATGCCAAGGTCCCATTTGCAGTGCTTGCCGATTCAAAATTACAGCGTTCGGGGCTCAGCATTGCGACAGTGACGCTTCTTCCTTTGGAGACTTCAGCTTTCTGTCTGCAGAACATCAGAGAGATTTCTGCTGCCAGTCTATGCTCTCTCTTGTTCCTTTCCCATCTCTACAGTCCTGAATATCTGGGACAGCTTTCTTTTTCTTGTTTTTTATCACTTAGTGATTTTAAAAGTCCCACTGGAAACAATTTTCTCCTTTCTCTACCTTCAAATAATTCCTTCACAACTCTCCTCCTATTTTGGAACTCTTTTAGTTATGTCTCTGGAGTTTTTTATAGCTACACTTAGAATTCAAATTCAATTCAAAAAAATGGAACTTGGATCCAACCATGTTGAGGAAGCCTCTCTGGAGGGACATCTATCTTTGTACTCATTTTCACCGTTGACAACCTTTTCTGGAACAGGCTTCTTTTCTTTGATCATCACTGTACTCAATAAATTTTAATCCTGCTCCTTCCATTGGGTATTGATGTACCATGCTTGATTATGAACAAAAATATTATTAAGACCTTGTTATATAGGTGTGATAAAAGTAGCCCACAGTGAGAGCTAAGACAGAGCTGGGAATTTAAGCACAGCTGGTTACATGGAGGACTAATGATCTGCTGTTTGAACCAGCTATAGCAGATAGGCTGAGAAGGTTAGTGTGACTTGCCCACATCCTTTGTTACCATCCAAAGATTTTGAGAAATCAAACTTATCTTTAGGCTATTAAGTTCTGTCAAGCGAGCATTTCTGGTGAAATATTGTCTGTCTTCTTTTATGACCTCTGTTTTTAAATCTACATTCTGAAAACAATAGTTTTCAATATAAAAAGTAATAAGAAAAATTCATCAGCAAAAAAAAGTTGATCAAGTGGTAAAGGATACACTCGAATTAAATACTTTTAGAGCCTCATGTCATTCAGTTAAAAAAAAAAAAAAGAATAATTTGAAATAATATGGAGAGGAAATTGTGCTTTAACCCACCTAAGAATTTCTCTTTTCTGTTCAGTTTCTTTTTTCATGTCTGTAAAAGATCTGTTTAGCAATTAAAATTATGGTGAAGTGAAATCGTGGAAAGCTTCTACATTATAGGAAATTAAATTAAAATAATTTTGAAACATCAAATTGCACTCCAGAGTAATTTAAATGGTTCCTTGATCTTCTCCTCTTACTTCTCTCCTCCTTTGCTGCTTCTGTTTCCAGTTACTTTTTCTAAGTTTACTATTAAATTCATTCTATAAAGTAATCATAAACCTAGAAGAATTGGAGTATTTTATGTCCTGTCCTGTATATAATCAAAAGAGAAAAACTGAGAAAAAAAGTTTATATGAGCAAATTTTTGACTTTGATAATAGAATACCCTAGTTTTATGTGTCAACAAAACAATTGGGTCTGCCAGAAATTTAGCCTGAAGTCTGTTTTTCTTTAATTTTAACCCTGCTTTTTGTGGTAGTTACCTTTCTTTTCAGTAACTTGTTTTAATTCAGGATATTTTATGAGAATTTGGATGAATTACATCAGAAGGTGATTTTTGATGTTCCGGTAAGTGTGTGTATTCTCATACTACTTGCAGTAATCTTGAAATGTGGTGCAATTTATATGTATCATAATAGAAAATAGTACCTCTGCAGAGAGAAAAAAAAAAGATCACCAAAACCATAATTCTGATCTTAATGTTGGTTTGCTTTGTGGCTTTTAATGAGCTGGTTGTGCTCCAAAATGAAAGTCTATAAATGAATAAGATGGTAATGTTATTTCTTGAACCCATGTTTTCGAGTGGGGTCCACATGTAAGTTACACTTGCTCTTAACGAGTTTAGGAATCCTTGGAAATCCCCCAAATGCAACTGAAATTCTGATCTCACTGAAAATAATAAAAACTTTCCATTCACTTGACGAAGACCAAAAGGTCCCCCTGTGCATCAAAACTGTATGTAACATAAGAAATTTAATCAAAGCATTCAAGAATAGGAGCCTTATACATTAAATCAATACCTAGTCACGGGAGCTTCTGAGGACTGTTCTTTTAATGAGGCAAGAACTAGATAAGGATTTCAGAAACTAGCCTTGAGTTCGTGTTTTGGTTTTTTTTTAAAAACAGCAACATCAACAACAACAACAACAAACAAAACCACCAAAAACCAATCCCAAAACCCCTAAAAAACAAAAAAACAAAACAAAAAAAACCCAAACAAACAAAAAAACCCCAAACAAACAAAAAAAAAACAAAAAAAAAACCAAAAACAAAATCTGGGCAAGCTTTTCAAGCATGTTTTTCCAAACACACATTGCAGTGTCAGTCAAGTCCTTAAGCTATATTGAAAATTCTATCTCTTCAATCTTATTTTCCTGGAATATCTTAGTAGACAGTAGAAGAAGAATTGTCCTATGGGAATACAGGCTATTTTCATTAACAGCTGCCTTGGCATAATATTTTCCAAGTTCAGCGTGAGACATTTCACAACCTAAATGTAGTCCTTTCTACTCCTTTAACTTTGCTTTGATGATAGCTCTTGATTTTTCTTGAACTTTTATAAACACTGGCCAAATTCAGGCAGAGATCCTTTCGAGTACATCTGAAGTTACGTGTTGCTTGCTAAAATTGATAGGCTAAGAGAAATAAAAAATCCAGATTTATTAAAATTACAGAAATTATTACAATATAAATGTTTAAGAATTTCTAGGTGATTTCCAGGGATGAATTTTGATTAATTGCCTCTTTATAATGTGTAGTGATTTCAATAAGAAATCATATGACTATATATTGCTTCTCATTACAAAGTACTATGCTTAAAGGATTTTCCTTCTGTAAAGAACAGTCAGATTCATGACTTGTTGTAACTGCTGGGAAATCTGAAATGCAGAGTCCAGAATTAGAGTATTTTGAAATAACTATATATGAAGTACTAAAATAAGTAATTCTTTGTTGTTTGTCTTATATTAGTGTTCTGTGTGATTGAAACTCAATTACATGAGCTTGCTTACTCGCTTATACAACTTATCTGAGTGTAAAAATAAATAGAGCATATGTTTATAAGAATTTGATGGGTATGTTATGGTAATTTAAGAAGCAAGATTTGCAGAGAAGGATAAATGTTTTATTAGACCAAATTGTATAGGTTATGATTTGTATAAGTTATATGGTAGCACAGAACACTTTCACAGACTATTAGTGCTATTTCAGTAACTCAATCACTGAGCAGATTCATGACTGGCTCCCTGATCAGAAGCCAGCTTTAAATAACTCACTAATGGAGTATTGGGTGAAGAAAGAGTCATTTTGAGCAGGAGACAATTTTCTGTATTTAGGAGATAAGGAAAAAGAAATGGGAGAGGATCCAGGGAAGAGCAGGAGACTGAATATAGGCAAGGGAACGAAGGCAGTCTCCACTAATGTGATCCTGGAAACACATCTGCTTGTGGCAATTCTGTAGTTCAGCAACTCCAAAGCGTGTCTGAAAATCTCCAAGTTTGCTTGTAAAAGAAGGTGGTATGTGATGCATGGAGTCTCTTGCAAAGATTCTTGTGCCAACTGGCAACTTCAAAACATTTTGGGGTTTTGAGCATTAAGATAAATGCTAGGAGAATATATTGAGTTAGTACAGTTAGTGTAAATTTTGGAACCTGACACAAAGTTGTTTGAATTCAATGTTAGTCTTTTCATTGGTTCCAAATATTTCCTATTTATTGAATCATCACAGATACTGCAGATTAGATTTCTTGCTTGCAGGTATTAAGTATGCTTCTGTGCTTAAAATAAGATATTTTTCTTTTCTAAATTTAATACACTCATTAAGTGTTTGCTTGGTGGTTGTGTTCTTAGCTAATTTCCTTAGCAATAGGATTTTATTTTCTAATAAGGCATCTACCCAAAAGCCTTCTGTAGAAATCAACAATGGAAATTTATTATCTCTTTGCATAGTAGTTTTTCTGTATTTCAGTTGAAATACTCACTAGCTTGAAGAATGTTGAAATGCTATTCTTTGTTCTAAAGCCTCAGCTGTCTGACTAGCTATAGAAGTTTGTGCTTCTTTTATTGATGCTAATAAGCTTACACTGGCTAAGAAGGTTTCTGCAAAAAATAAATCTGATTTATATAATTTCCCAAAGAGTTGATGCGTTAGTGTGACACATATCCTGGGAGTAAGATAACAAAAAGAAACCCCTACACTTCAGAAGCACTGGACTGGATTTTTCTTTTTGTGAAAACACAGAAATAAAACCAGGGATGTATTAAGATATTTTTGTGAGAAAAGCAGAACATTTATAACTACAAGGTAATTAAAAACAAAGTGGCATCACTGAAGTGTTAAATCTTTTAATGTTGGAGCATTTGTTTGTATATCCATTCATTGCATGTGAATTTTGGTTATGCGTTCTTCAGTTGTAGACAACAGTGGACAGGAATCCAGGCATATATTTTCAAAAAACTCATTAAAAGATTTTATTAAAGGGTGCAATTGTGTGAGTGCAGATAAACAGAACTTCTTCTATAAAAGCTATTTATGTATTACTTGTAAAGTAGTAAAGTGTTTCTTCTTCTGTTATTTTCAATAGCTGAAGCAATTTCTTTTCTATGACATGTACTAAAACCTGAGGTTTCTTTTCTTAGAAAATATTCTTTAAATATAATTCTTTACGAACCAGTTTACCTGGAAAATTCAAGTTCTTCCATTTCAAGAATGAAAGTCGAACTATGGTTATTATCACTTTCCTCACTGTGAAAATCTATAGATGCCATCATGAACTAAAATCATTGTATTTAACAATGTAGTGGTGAACAAAAGAGCCTGTCTTCACCCCACCAGGTTTGTAGTCAAAATACACCAAGAATATTAGAATTTGAGTTAATTTAATATGTAGTGAGCTCCTTACTTGGAAACCAAAAAAATATGTCAAGAAGAGACTGAAAGAGACTCAGGAAGAGATGATACTGGATGCCTATTCCTATTAAGTTATTTAGCTTTCATTTGTGTGATGATGGTGCCAGTTTTCCAGACATCATTGAGTTCTCCAGCCTGGAGAAAACTTCTGTACATAAAATGAATTATAATTTATTAAAATATGGACTTTTGGGGACATATAAAATACCCCAAAGGCACAAAACCCATTTATTCACTTTCCTGAAAATCCTTTAGCTATTTGGGTTCAATTCTGATAATTCTTTCTTCATTGACTACAGTGGGATTTTTCCAAATTTTTTTCTCAGTTTTTTCCCTGTTCACATTTAATTCTCAATTCAGCTGTGCATCAATGTATTTTTTAACGTTACATTTCTTTTGACTTTCAGTAAAATAAAAGTAAAAGGAAAATGAAATTAAAATAAGGACAAAGGAGAAAAAAACTGTGGATTAAACAGAATGATTTTAATCTAGTCATACTAATCATGTTCATCTCCTATCCTGAGATATTCTGAATGTTTTCCAAGAGATCCTTAATTCAAGTTTTAACTCAAAGGGTCTAAGTGCTTTTCAGTACCCTGAAGCTAAAGCATTGGATGTCCAATGCTCTTAACCTCTTTAGCTTCAGCGTTCTATGAAAAACTGAACAGAATTGCTCTACCAGGAATAACAGACCACCTTATTTAAAAACATTTATAACTTGGAAGATGTCTATCTTCAGTCTTCCAAGCATTTTTGTCTTTATTTTCTTGGGCTAGATGATTTTTTCTTAAATCTTCTTTGTTATGGAAAAAACAAAAACAGCATTTTCTAAAACATGGTAAGTATAAACCTTATTTTACATTTGGAAACAGCCAAAATATTCAAAGTGAAGCAAAATATGCCATTTGTCTTCTGACCATGACAGAAATGAAAGTCTCCTTCAGCAACTGAGTAAGAGGTAAGCACAAGAAAAACTGGCCTCCATGTTAGTATTTAACAGTTTAGTGATGAGTTTGCACTCATCTTTACTTCTAGAATTTGTTTATGTCATGGCTTAGGAATGGTACGCCCCAATTCAGTGCCCCCACCAAGACTCTCCAAACCATACTCCACTTTCTCTCATTCCCCTTTCCCCTTTTTCCCCGCCTTTCCCTCTTCTGCAGTGGGATGGAGAGGAGAATTGGAGACACAAAAGTCAAAGGTCACCATTTGGGATAAGAACAATTTACTGGGAACAGCAATGAAACAAGAAAATGAACAGTAACAGCAACAATGCTCATGACAGAAAGTACAACAAAATAAGCTATTCACGTGGAGAAAAAAAAAACCAATAACAGACAGTATCGATGGGCTCCCTCTGCCACGTTTTTTTGCCTAGCAGTAACCTCTTCTCCTTGGAAGAGGGTCCCTTTCCCTTGCTCCCAGCAATGGCATGAGGTGGTATAGAATATACACCACCATAAGTCCCAACCATGCCCCCTCCCAGCTACTGCAAAAAATTAACACTGTCTTGGCCAGAACCAGAACAGCATAACTGAAGAGTGCTTGTGATTTCATCCACTACTGCTCACATTTTTGAGATTGCAGTTGTGTTGTATTTGATGTTTTATACTCTTGTGGATTTCAATGGNGTAACAGACAGTATCGATGGGCTCCCTCTGCCACGTTTTTTTGCCTAGCAGTAACCTCTTCTCCTTGGAAGAGGGTCCCTTTCCCTTGCTCCCAGCAATGGCATGAGGTGGTATAGAATATACACCACCATAAGTCCCAACCATGCCCCCTCCCAGCTACTGCAAAAAATTAACCCTGTCCTGGCCAGAACCAGAATGGNGAATGTTCTCTATTTGTACAGGCTAAAGTCTATGGGCTAAGAAGGTAGCCCAGAAATGCTGAAATGGATGGGTGTGTTGTATTTGATGTTTTATACTCTTGTGGATTTCAATGGGACTTAAAGCCACATGGAATCTTGTAGAAATCAGGATTTTTCAGCTGTGTCAAGACCTTATAAACAGATTCCTGAGCTCTTGAGGGGTACTACATAAGCTCAATTTCCACAGAATCTTGGGGCAGATGTTCAGGCCCTGCAGAATTATGAGAATATGCTGGTATATTCTTACAACCTTGGCAGTGGTCTTGTTGCCATGCTCTGCAAAATATAGCACACCTAAGGAAGTATGGTAAATTGAAGACTCTTAAATAGTAGCAGATATTGATAATGTTGATTGTTCATTGTCCTGCAAAAGTATTTTGTCGAATTGAAGAAAATGGTTAAAAAATAAGATGCAGACAAAATGGACAAGCAAAAGATACTACACTAAACAAAAATAGTCACAGTGTAAATACACAAAGATAAACAGGTGGCAGTTAGCACCACTGCTAGGTGGCAGTTCTTTAGAGAAGAAAGGAATGAATCGCATGTGAGTCAGACATATCATTCTGTTCTTAAAAAGAAAAAAAAAAACCAAACCACAAAAAAACCCAAATTGCACGAACAACCTGTAAAGGTGCATAAAATAACCTTCCTTTTCAGGAGTTCTGATAAGCTGAANTTAAAAGAATATTTTTGCGTGTGTGTGTGCCCATGGTACAGATGAGAAGAAGTAATAACCTTAAATTCTGTAATGAATTATTTGTATTTGACAATAGGACAGACTTTCTGACCAAAAAAACATTTATACTGAGGCATGGAATAATTTTTCTGAGATCTGCATTACTGAATGGATTTTTTTGGGCTGGGTTAATAAAATATTTACTTTAGCTAGATGATTTGTCTCAGAGTAGATGGATAGATAGGTAAGATACCTCCTAAAGGTTGTTTTAACTCTATTCTATGATTCTTTAAGATTTGGCTTGAAACCTTTGCTTTAAATCTATTCATTTCATAAAGCTGTATTATTCTCAGTTAACATTATTCTCAGCTTTTTATGTGAACTCAAAGTAATCACTAGACAAGGAAGGAAATCTGTTCATTTGCAGACTCTGAAATATTTACAATTTTTTGCTTTTTTGTGACTTACTATATATTTATTGTATTTGATTGGATTTGATTAATACAAGCTTAACAGTCATTTAGTTTTATTTTAAACAATCGTGCTTGATTGTTCATTGCTCCATTTTCATCCTACATTAGTTCTTTGTTCTTTTTTGTATATTGACAATGTCATTCAGTTTTGTGGTTTGTGTGTTTTAATGTTATTGGTTTAACTTTCATTTTCAGGCAACATAAAAATCTACAAAGTGCTTAGAAGTTTCAAAAATGGATTTTAAAATTTCTTTGATAATTTGATTAGTAGCAAAAAAGAATAAGCATTATAAACAGCGTTTTCTAATATATCATTATTACAATTGTGTTCAATTGAATTGACTAAGACTAGGTGCTCAACCAAGCATCTAATTATTTTGAAAAATTGCAGTTGGATGCTGCATTGTGACATTGAATATAGACAAAGGTTCCTGATACTGACTTATGCATTTTTAAGAAAGCAGTCAAGCATGAAGGAGCACAGTAGCACAGCAGATTTGGAGCTTGCAGCTTCTGCTGATAGAAATAGTATTTTCTTAAATGAAACGGTCAAATTATTTGCATATATTTATTAATGTTATTATTTAGAACAGTAGAGAGGATGTCCAAGATAGCATTTTCTAGGAAAACAGGACACTTTTCCAGGAAGACGTTAGGAAGAGTCATGTAGATCACATTTGTCTCAATCTTGATGAATATGAGTATGTCTTTGCTATTTTCATGCAAATCTTTTGTGTCACTCAGCTTGCAGAACATTGTGATTGATCAGACACTGCACATCTGAATATGTCATCTCAGATGTGAAGCTGTCTCTGAAGCATCTACAGCAGGGAGGATGGCAGTTTTAGATTCTCTGTGACTTAGGTGGATTACTGTAAACAAGGTTCATTTCTTTTTAAGAAGGGGGACTACTGAGGAGGTCAGCAACATTATGAAAAAGATAATTACCAAAGCAGTCTGTGGTGGACTGGTCCTGTCTGGTTGCCAAGCACTCACACAGCTCCTTCTCACTCTTCTCACACTCAGCGTGGCTGAAGAGCAAACAGAACAGAAGATAGCTTGTGTTTCAAGATAAAGACAAGGAGGTCACAATTGCTGTGGCAGGCAGAGTAGACTCAAACTGGGCAAATTATTTCCTGCAAATTAATATAAATACTTAATTCCTCTTTTAGGTATTGAGAAACAAAAGCAAAACAAGAAAAAAAAATCATTAAAACATTTAAGGAAAATACACCACTCCTTTTCCCAAGCTTCACATCAGGCACTTTTCACCTCCCAGCCTGTTACAGCTGCAGGTTGCACTCAGCACTTTCAATGAGGCAAGGGACCCAGTGGTGGAGGGGTGGCAGTGGTTGCAAGTCAGGATATAGTGCTTCCTTTTGGTGCTCCTTCTTTGCTTTTTCCTCTGCTTTGGCGTGGGCCTTCCAAGGCTCTGTGCCTTTGGGAATATATGCTCTGCCATGGAACAGCTCCTGCCTCCCTAACCTCGGTATTCTCTTCCTGTTTCTCTCAGGTTCCCTCCACATATCTCTGTTTCCACATTGTCTCCATGTTCCCTCCTCCTCTTTCAAGAGTTTCCATTCTTTCATAAAAACATTTTTGCAACACCAATTTCAGTTATGGGATCATCTTTGGGGCCTTGATGGGTGGAGAGCTCTCTGGAAATGACTGTGTCCAGTGCAGTGCAATCCTTGGCCTTCTTCCACAGAGGCCACCCCTGCAAGTACTCCCCCCAAAAACCTTGCCACACCAGCAAAGAAGGTTTTATCCATATTGCATTTTTAAACATAAAATCCATATCCCTTTGTCAGTCTTTGAGTAGATTAGATTGTCACTCTTTGAATAGATTAATCAGAAATCTGAAGTCCTGCATGCTCTCATCAGCTTTAATAATTCCTTTCTTAGCCTGCCTCACAGCTTTTAATTTACACAAATAATATATAAACTGTATATATTTTTTAGCCATTAGTCTGACTATAGNTCCATATTCTTGTTGGTCTGACAGAAGCCAGTGCACTTGTGAGAAAAAGTGAAGAGGGAGAAAAAATCAAAAGCATGAATTGTGGTGAACAAGGTGTAAAATGAGGATCATAATAAAGAGTATACAATATTATACCTTCATTGGAAAAATAGCCAATTGCAATTTCAGAGGATTCAAATATCTCACAGCTAGTATATTTTATTAAATTATAGAAATCACAAAGAGAAATTAGAAAGGCAAAAAAGGATTGCAGTAGAGTTTGAGGATAATTACTTTGTACATCTCTTAAACTCTTGAAAATGCCATCACTACCTAACTTTGTCTTTTTACTCATCCATCATTCTTCATAGCAGTTTCATTAAATTCTTGGGATCAAAAGAAGAAAAAAGGATAAGCCAGGGTCTCTGGCCTCTATAAAAAGGACTTTCTACAGTTTTCTTAGGGCAGTGCAGTTTGGAACATCTCACAGGTAAAAAATTCACAGATGGCAATTTTGAAGTTCATAGGCAAAATAATAGCAAGACATTGATTGATAGGCAGTCTATTTGCTACCATAATCTTACTCTAAACTTAATAACCACTAAAATATAGAGTGATTTCCCACATGATGTGCTTGCAAAAGAAAGTAATGCACTACTCAGAATATTAAAAATATTCCTTTCTTATATTCATTCCAGGAATCAGATTGTTCTGGAAATGTTTGTCGGGTGGTACTGATAAAATGGAAATTTTGCCAGTACCACCTCAAATGATAATATATGACAGAGCACAGCTTCCTC
>VZTT01029505.1:3612-18863 GCA_013400855.1 Buphagus erythrorhynchus | reverse complement strand
ATGCCTGGGTTTGGCCAACAAGAGCCATAGTGTTCTTTCTATTTTCTATTACCAAGAAGTGTTTGATAGTCTCCTGCAATAAGTTTCCTCTGCTTTAAGTCATGATCTGTGCACTCAAAATATCTTCCAAAGGCTGGGCATAATAGAACAGGTCAGCTTCCAGTAGCCAGGTAGTTTGGATTTGGTTGGAGCTGCATGGAAATAGTTTTATTTGTCTAGTCCAGCTGGGCTCCATGCATGCAAGTATTTGCTAACATTACACCAACAAAATTTACCTAGACAGGACAAATTCCCCAATTGTTTTGTGTTATCTCAGATTCTGCTTGGAACCTGCTAATAGCTACTGGTCTTCAGCTCCATATTCTCCAGCCTTGTCCATGTAAGGTGCTGTTCTGCTGAATGATAAACTAGCTTGAGAGTACTCTGTGATCTAATATGGTGATTAGAGGATTTTCTTGAAGAATGGCCATAAACAATGTCAGTGTATGCGACTAAAGGAACTGTGAACATTGTTGTGCTTTGCCTCTGTTTTGTGCATGCTCTGCAGGCTTTTTCCAGTGAAAATGCAGCAGGTTCTCTTGCTAGGGGACTCCTCAGCTGTAACTTGGAGCAGAGGAGTGGTGTGACATCAATAGCAAATAAGTAAACCGCATTACATCAACCCAATAAAAGGCAATGATGTAAAATTGAACCAGGATGAATAAACACAGTGTTTGAGACAGCAATGTACATTGGAAGCCACAGGAGCTGTTGCCACATTATATGGCTGTTACAGTATTTATTTTTTATATGTTTATTTTATGAACATCTAAAATTTTATATGTGCATATTTCATACAATCCTAATATTTGACAAAAACTTTTAGCTCTTTATGCAGTATGTAATGATGCTTCTGAGTATTGGAACACAACTGGTAATGCTAGTAAGCTTTTATCCTTTCAGCTAGTGTTTTTGGCAGGATTTTTTTGATGTGCCGTGAGTAAGGTACTCAAAGTATTCCCAGGCATGATGCTGGAATTGAAAGGTTCCAATGAGGAGTGCCAGTAGATAGTTTGCATGCAACCATTAAATTTCCCAGGATAACAGTGGTTACTAGTATAGAAACAAGCTTTTCTGTACCACCTAGTTTCAAGACCAAGGAATACTCTCAGAAAATTTAATTTACTAGCATAATTCTCAGGTGTCTCATTTTTCTTTTCTCTTAATTTTTAACTTGGCCTCAATAAAATTCTGCCTAATCTCTTGCCATCGAGAATTTCTGAGACTGCATTCAGGAAAGTGAGTTGGGTCTTTCCTATTTGGGAAGCTGGCTGAAGGGTCGATTAAGGAAATAAATTAAAGTTGCTTTTTTTGCTTCAAGTTACTGTGTTATATCTCAGAGGTTCAAACTTTTCTCTGTAACTACCTAGGTCTAGCAATTTAGTATTTTTGCCCCTCATGAATCACCCGAATCCATACACTGATGCTTTGAGAAAAATATTGTCAATAGACTTTGCTGTAAATATGCAACAAAATATCATAAAATACAAGAAGCGCATAAAGTTAACTGCAGAAGTGCTTAAAAGCATACAGTAATCAATGTACCACACCCTTTTAAATTCTCCACAGTCACAGATGCAGTCATTTAATATTACTGACATAACTAATCCATGTGAAATCAGTAGGACATCTCAAAATGGCTGATGTAAAGGACAAGCATTTACCAATTGCAACAGCATCACATATAGGGAAAGGAAGACTTTCTGTTTTCTCAAATTCTATAGACATATGGAGCAGACTTAGTAAAAAATTCAGAAATGTTCGTGACCACAAAATAAAAAAAAAACAAAAACAAACAAACAAACAAAAAAAAAAAAAAAAACAAAAAACAAAAAAAAAACAAACAAAAAAAAAACCAAACAAAAAAAAAAAAAAAAAAAACCCCAAAGAGTCGGATCTCTTAGAAGATACCGATTTTGGCATCTCTCTTTTAGTGAAAGTTCATGTAAGAAAGGAAAAACTGTCTCCTCAGAATTTCACCTCAGGTTTTTAAAATGTAATTTACAATGTTCTCATGATGTAAGGGTGTGATTTCACTGAGAAGAAACAAGGGGAATTTATTAAGGACCAGCAGTAAGTTATTACAAGCCCTTCTGAGTAGCCTAGTGATTTCTTCTTGTATTTTTTTTACTATATGAGATTTCCTGACAGAAAAGTAATTGCAGGTGTTCAGAGGGATATGGATCCAGCTCACAACTTCCAAAGTTAAAGCTGTCAATTGAAGTACAGGAATCTATCCTTTCTCTATAGGATTTTTACTTTTCAAAAATGCAGTATAGCTGTATTAACAAATACTAGGACAATAAAAGACCAATGAGCAACTAACTAAAAACAGCTTCCCTTGAGTTATGGTGAACAATGGTTCAAGGTAGCTTTCTGTTTCTGAAATATTGGCAAGCCAAGAGCCAGTTTTTTATCTTTCTTATGAATAAGAGTAGCTTGAGGTTATCCAAATTTACACAGCAATTCCATCACTCAGGCACTCATATACTGAGAGTATTCCTGAGTCTTGTAACCAGCTGTCACAAAAGAGCCCTAGTGCCAGTACTAAGGCTGTCCTAGTCACCTTCTTTCACTGTTGGGAGTACTGTTGTAGCCACAAAAGCATAAAGATAAATGAAATATAAAATAAATAGAGTGGCAATGGTCAGATACTTAAAAAATGCAGAGCTGGAGGAAACAGGATTCTTTTAAATATTTTTCCATTATTGGACAAGTATTAGCATATGTCTGCCACAGACTGGAGAAAAGCTGGGGAAAGGAATGGAGAATGATGCAAAACATATAGACAGAAAACTTTCACTATTCTTGAATTTCTGTCAGGTGGAGATTCCCTCTACCATAATTACCTACAACACTTCAGTGCTATGTGGATGCCAAGTGAAGATGTTAATTTTGATCAGATCATTTTTTCAACTTGCGTAATAAACACCTTTGAAAGAGGCTTAGTGCTACTCCTGAGAAAATGCTGATGATCTGATCATCCATCCCTGCCTGACAGGATGGGACCTTGTTATCAGTTGTTTAATGGTCTTTCCTTGTCACAGATTCAGATATTGATTACATTTTGTTTATAAAATAAATAACATTATATTACCAGTCATAAAATTAGCCATTTATTTTAAAAATATGTCAGGAACATTTGATTGTAGGAGTTATAGTATTGACAATCCTGACTATAGGCTATACAAAAAAAGAGCTTGGAATAGCCTTTGGAAAAACAGTGATGGCTAAAACACCAATTACTTCAAACACTAAACTAAGTAATTTATTAATTGTATTATAGAACAGAAACCAAGAGGGTTAGAATCGAAGAGCAGGATGGCCTCTTTCAATCTATATTTCTAGGGTTTTAATAGTTCTAAATTTAACTAACACTAATCATGAGTGAAACAAGCAAGACGGACAATGCTGTTGCATCAGGAAGGAAATGTGAAATTTATAGTTTGTGTACTGTTTACTTTCCCAGGAACCAGTTGGCATCATAATCCAAGCACTATTTTTTACAACACCAGGATCAATACTGAAAATGGGAGAGGTAATAAGCAGCTTTAATTCTTCCTGTAAAGTCAGAACACCATCTACCCAACGATAAATAGGCTCAACCATTGCTCTGTTTTCTGGAAAGCTCCTCATCCACAAGGGCCTATTTAATTATTTCTTTGTTTTTATGGGTCTGTCTACAGTCATTTACTTTTCCTTCACAGTCAGTTACCCAAGGTAATTCTAACTCTAATGGCACTGGGATGTTTTGCTACAGACGTTGGAGGACAGTTTAGAGACCTTGCTGAAAGCATTTTCCTCCTGCTAATAGTGAAACTCCCCCTCTTCTGGGCCTCCCATTTTGAAATATTTCTGGTGCCCTGTCAAGCCTCATGTTGGACCCCTACCCACCCATTCTTGCCATGGCCAGAAGCCTCATTCCAAGCCTGGGCCCCTAGTCTTACTCACCTGCCTGTCTCCAGCCCTGTCCACATCACTCCCCAGCTGTAGATTAGATTTCCTGGACTGATATTAGATGGAGTCATTACCTCAGCTTTCTCTGGATGCTGGGGGAGCCCACTGCTGTGGGCATCCCTGCTGTGCTCACCCTGCTCAGGCACTGTGGGTCTGGCTGGGGTCTGCTGGGGGGATGCAGTGGTGCCTGTGCTGTGCATAGCCTCAGCTGAGGTTTGCCCTCCCCGTGGAACAGCCTGGCTTTCTGCTCAGCAATAGGTTTGTCATGGGATGGGGCTTAGCCTTGGGGGCCTTTATCAGTTCAGTGGCTGTTCCAGTTTGGCTAAGCTAAATTCAACAAGTTGTGTGGCCTAGAGCACCCTGAAGATCTGCTCATACCCTTAGAGCATCTGGACTCCCAGAGCACTGTCCAGCTGAAAGACTGGGTTGAGAACATGTCCCAAATCTCAATTCTCTCATTTCATTTTAAGATGAAAACTCTGCTGAATTTTGTTTCACTGGCCTATCATTCCTGTGATTTATTACATAATTATTTATCTGTGCTTATTTTGACTGGGGTAGAGTTAATTTTCTTCACAGTGGCTGGTATGAAGCTGTGGTTTTTATTTGTGCTGGAAACAGTGGTGATAATACAGAGATGCTTTTGTTATTCTGAGCAGTGCTGGCAGAGTGTCAAGGGTGTTTCTGCTACAGGCTGGAGGTGCAGAAGAAGGTGGGAGGAAATACAGCCAGGACTTCTGACCCAAACCAACCCAAGGGGCATTCCAGATTACATGGAATCATGCTCAGCATATAAAGAGAGAACAAGAAAGAGTGGGACTTTGGACATCTGTCTTCCCCAGTCACCATTATGTGTGATGGAGCCCTGCTTTCCTGGATATGGCTGAACATTCCTTGTTTTGCTTTGCTTGTGCCTGTGACATTTGCATTCCCTATTGAACTGTCTTTATTTCAACCCATGAGTTCTCATTTTTCCAATTCTCTTCCCCATCCTACCTGAAGAACCTCAGTTTGTATAAGTGGGAATGTGAATGTGTATCCTTTAACCAGACTATGTGCAATCAGTTCTGTAGCATGACAAACAAAAATAAATTGCTCAGAATAAAATTTAAGCATAGAATCAATAGACCTGTTTTTAAAAGATAAAACCAAACAGGCAAATCTAATGGAAAGAGCAAGCCGACTTTAAGACCGGTGTTACATTACATTTTTTTGTTGGAAGGTGAGAACATATTTGTAAATTTTGCACACTCTCCTTTTTCTTTTGATGATATTTTTTTGCTTAGCCCTGTTGGTTTAAATTCTTCTACATCATTTCAATCTCAGCATCATTCCTGTTTGCTGTTGGCTTAAATGTCTTCCTTTGAGACATTAACTGATAAGTTCTAAAGTGAATCAATGATCCTAGCTATGCTCTATGGGAAAAAGATTAGTCATAAATAATAATTACATTTTGGAAGAAGTAGCTCTCCTCAGACTAGGGCCTGGAAATGTTGCCTAGGACTAATGTTGTTCGATTTATAGCTTTGTTTCTTAATTACTTCTGAAAAAAATAGGCAAATCTTTCTTGCTGTCAGGAACCTCTCATGATAAACATATCATACATAGGTCCCCACTTCACACAAAGCATGAGAATATGAAATTAGCATTTTAAACTCAGTTTTTAAATAATTTTATTATAATCCCTGCTTATTATGCTGTAAAATATTGCAGCTCCTGTTAGGAAATGGAGTAGCAACATGTAGGAAGAAAATATGTTAAAGCTTTCATCATCTGGTTTACAAGGTCTAGCTAAAGCTTTAAATGATATTTTAATATATATTTTTATGACTTCATTTCATTTTTATTGCTATATTTTAGAGCATTACTAATAATGCTGTCACTTCTTTTTATGCAACCAAATAACATAGGTTTGGGTTTTTTTCCTTCATTTTGTTCCTGATTATTTCCTGTGAGTTTCAGCAATCAGCCTGAAATTCTAAGTCCAAACTTTCTAAGGGATCATGTTAAAAGAAAGCTTTGTTAAATTATTGGATTTTTTTTTCTGAAATAAAAACTCTGACTCTGAATCCTACAGTGTTGGCTGAAAGCATCTAAAATGATCAAATCCATTCCTTTTTTCTTGGCTGTTGGAAAGAATAAGCAAAACAGACATATAAGAGTTTCACAGTCTGAGGCGGCAGAAAAGGTGTTTGAACAAGAAGATTTCACCTTTACCCTACTTCAAGTAACAAGTTTCATTTTCCTGAAACTGTTGCTTCAGTTTCCAGTTTAAATTGTTTCTCAAATATCCCAAACCATGTCATCTCAGATGAGGATGGCTACCAGAAAGATTGAATAATTTTTTAACTCTTGTATGTCAGCATAGTTTTTCCTTTAGTAATGTCAGAAGTTATTTTTATTAATTAAAGGAATTACTCAGAAGAGGTGAAAATTTTGAAGGTGACCATAATTTAAAATCTCTTATTATTAACCTGTTACAATTGTCCAGTTTGAATACTTCAGTAGAAGAGAAACATCAGGGAACTGGAAAGAAGATAGGGTCACTAAGGTGTTGGGGGCTTGAGGAATATAGTGTAGGAAGAGGGGCTCTGAAGCCAAATTTGTTTAGGCTTAAGGAGGTCTTTCCCTCCTGAAATGGAGTTAGAGACAATGGAGTTAGACTCTCTTTGGAAGTAATTAAATGTCTTCACAGTTAGAGCAGTTAACTTCAGGAACTGGTAACACAGACAGGTTGCAGAATCCAAGCCCCACAAATCCTTGAGCAACCTGCTCCAACCTTGGAACTTAGCACTGTGCCAGGGTGTAGCATGAATTGGCTGCTTTGCAAAAGTTATCTGATCATGCAGGGATGGGGTTAGGAAAGCCAAGGCTGACCTGGTATTGAATCTAGCAAAGGGATAAGAAGGATAAAAAGAAAGATTATGTGAGTAAATAAACAGCAAAAGGAACACTAAGGAAAACCTGGCCCCAGTGCTGCGTAGGGAAGAGAAGCTGCAGACAAAGGGCATGGGAAAAACCAAGGTAATTGGTGCCTTCTTTTCTTCACTCTTAACTGGCAAGACCAGCCTTTGGAAATCACAAGCCCCTGAGAACAGGGAAAAGTCTGGAGCAAGGAAGAATAATCCTTAATAGAGGAGGACCATATTAAGGAGAACTCAGCTGAATGTAAGGAAATCCATGCAGCCCGAGTGGTTGGAGCCACAAGTGCTGAGTCACTAGAAGCACAAGCCAGTAAAGCATAAGAAGATGATCAGGAGTAGTCAGCATGTTTATGAAAGGAAAATCCTGCTTAACCAACCTGATAGCCTTGTACAGTGAGGTGACCAGGTTGGTAGATGAAGGGAGACAAGCAGGTATTTACCTTGACTTTAGTAGGGTTTTTGATGGAGTCTTCCGTGACGTCATCACAGATTAGATGACAAAATCTGGGTTACATAAACAGAGAGTGAGGAAGGATTAAAAGATTGCTGAACAGCCAGGACCAGAGGGTTGTGATCAGTGGCATAAAGTCCATTTAGATGAAAGTCACTAGTGGTGTACCCTCAGGGACTTCCCCTATCCATTATCCCCCCCTTGACATGGGGACAATACTGAGAGACTATAAATTAAAAACAACAATTTACTAAAATCACAAATAACAACAGCACATAGTGAAAGTACAGAAATAAAGGTGCTCTACCCATAGAAAGGCATTTACCAGTGGGACAAAGCTAGCTGCTGTTCCCACACCACATGGCCCCAAGGAGACAGACAATATGGTGGGGGGCAGGGATGCTCCTGCATTATCTTTCATGGGCCAAGAGAGCAAAGAAGATAGCATGGTAAATGGATTTCTGTAGGCCAAAGCACTCCCCCCACCAGAGAGATGATGAGGAGACAGAGACAAAGCAAAAAGAAACCTGGGAAAATGGCACCCTGTGGAACAGGAGCCGGCGCTGCCATCGTGCTGACCTGGAGGTGTGCAGGATGCAGGGTCTCTCTTGGCAGCTCCTGGGCTGGCTCCTGGGCTACCCCCATGGCAATGTCCCACACAGGAGCTGCCCTTTCGAGACCTGGGCTCCACCCAGCTGGAAAAATGATGAACAGCAAACCTGCAGTGATGACACTGCATGAAGATGCAGTGGATGAAGGCAACTTCTCCCCAAGCTCCAGGCAAGTGAAGAGCAGCCACGCTTCTGCTTCTGCCTGTGCTTAGAGAGACAGCCCATCAAAGATGACTTAGATTACGTGGAATAGTGATAAACTCTGCCTCCTACCTCTATAACAGGGACAATTACTTATTTCATTTTTTTTTTGTTAGAAGAAAGGTATATTTTGAAATGATAGAGTGCTTTTCTGTTCAGATTTCTGTCCCTGTTGTTGCAACTCCAACATGAAGAGGTTTTGATTGATAGGGTGCATCCTCTCACTCTTGGCAGAGCTGTTGCTGCTTTGCCAGCTTGTTGCCTCTGTCAGTGGGTTTCCTACCAAGTCTCTTAACTGACTGTAAACAGCACAACGTCAGAGGGGTTAATATTCCATCCCACATGCTGTAATAACATGTACCTAGTACAACTGAAAGACATAGAAATGGAACTAAAACATAAGGGCTGTCAATAAAATCCTGTCACCTTAGAGCTATTATATACTCCCTGTAAGAGCCCAAGTCTCTAAAGAAATCACTCTGTGAAGGTTTTCTTTCCCAACATTATTTCTATATTTTTAATTTAGTCCTCTTCCGAAGCTACTATATTTCATCATTTAACTCAGAAATTGGATGCCTTAGGGCTTGACTTTATCATGCACTAATAAAATGAAGAGAAAAAGACCTTAAAAAATAATTGTGAAAATACAGTCTGTCAGCAAGGATTAGATTCAGCTGTGGCACTGGCTTGAAAAAGTTATTTTGCTCTAAAATACATTAAATATTTATTAGCTTCACCTGAGGTAAACATGCAGTTGTTTACATATCTTCAAATTTGTATACACAGACTTGTAAATGAATTTAGAAAGGAGCACCATATTCATAAATATATGCCATTCTTATCTCTGTTTTGAAAAATAAATCATCGCAGTGTTCTATTAGCAATAGGCCAGGAGTAGAAAGGCAGGATATTTGAGGAGCAGGACCCATTTCCTTAACCTGTCTAATAAAATGTGCTATTAAAGATTTGATTTGTTTTGTCTCCTTTGTATCTCAAGCTCTTCCTCTCCACAAGCTATGTCGATTGACTTAGGGCAGAAGATACACATGGAAGTGTAAGGTATTCTGTCTTTCCTCATACTTACCAGTAAGAGAAGATGACCTAAACCCATAAGAAACCCATAAGCCCATAAGAAATGTCTCTGCTGTGATGAAGAGATTTGTGAAACTGAAAGTCTCAACAAACTGCTTTTAAAATCTTGCTGAGTCCAGATAACCTTCAGAGAGTTTTCTTTGGCACCTAGGGTAGATTTTTGGTAAAATGAGGACATGTTGCTGGACCATGCAACACAGTAATTAAAAAAGCTTATGTCCCAAAACTTGTCACTTTTGACATCGACATTTTGAACTTCAGAGTTCCTCAGGTGTTCTTCAGTGAACTTCTATGACTGAACTTCTGTGACTCCTTCTTATACACAGAAGCAGTTCAGCTTCTGAGAAAACAGTGCCTATTTCATAACCAGAGTACTTAGATTAATCAATTGTCAAAGATCCTCAGAACACATCAGCTGCAGAAAAAAGTGAACAAGAAAGAATTGAATGGTCCAGTGCAGTATAGAATATCTCTGTTCCACCCTGTTTTCTCAGGACTATTTTAATCTTCTGCACAATGTAAATGAATTGTCATTGGAATTGAGACAGCAGTGTATTTAGTTTTAGACCTTGGATCAAACTTTTTAAAGTGATTTTCCAGGGCCTGATATAGTTTAATCAGCTCAATCCCTTTTCTCTGGAACATTATTTACTTAATGTTTTTTCTGCACTTTTATTTCTACCTCTTTAATAATAGATATGTTTCAGAAGCTATGTTTTATTATTCTTAGCTGTCTGCTGCTTGTAAAATATTTTTATATGTTCTATGGCAGTAATTCAGATTCTTCTGTTTTGTTCTTTGCAAGAGTGCACAAATTTTTTTACTGCCCTCACCAAATTTTCCAAGTATATTAGATTTCAGTCTATCAAAGATTGTATCCCTAGCACCTTTTAGCCTATAAAACTTACCATTTTCCTCCTCTTTCCATCCATCTATTTCCTGTGTTTTTGATTGCCTGATTTTCTTTTCCCTTTGTAATGAAATAATGCATGGACACCACATGATTTTTTTTGACAACATTCTTCAGCAGTTTAGAAATTGAACGTTTGTCTTTTCTATGTATTTTCTCAGCTACTTACTTAGATTTCAACAGTTAAGAGAATTAATTCTTAAATAAATTCTCCCAGTAAGACACCTCCAGCTTTTCACATGATTGAACCACCTTTCATTTGCATTATCCTGTCCTTACTCCTCTAGGAAAAACTTTGGCCTTCACTTCTGTAAGCATCTCCTGCAGGTCTGTGTCAGCTTCCATGTACCCTCTCTGGGGGACACTGGCAGTCATCCACTGTGGTGTAAAGGACAGCCAGGACACCTCTTGTGGTTACCTTTCTCTTCAGCCCTTCCAGCTACAATGCATATTCTCATTCATGGTGAGCAGTAAGTAACTTTAGAAACATTACAGTGATATTATGAAAAAATATTTCTAAATACAAAGTTTCACTCGCATAGATATGCTTCTGCCAAGTGTCTGCATTCTTGCTGATCTTCTCTTCAGATTTCTTTCCATCTACAGATCTCAGACACGAAATCCTTTTAGTTCTTCTACCTACTGAGTGATTTTTTAGCCTTTTCATTATTTTTTTCTCTAGATTATTATAACTTTCTTTTAGGATTGTTGAGCTGACCATCAGCTGTGGTGAAATGCAAGAAATTTCTTACATGTTCTCAGCTTTCAAGTCATGGTCTCCACCTGCAATTCCTAATCTTCAAACTGAAACAAGTCATTGATACTGTCAGCTGTGACCAAAAAATCATCTGGAAATGGAGAAGAAGATTTTATTTTTGGCCTCAGGAAACAAAGACCAGGTTCTTTTTTTCTCAGTCATTTAAGATTTAATATCTTTAAGGAATTTCAAAATTAACATGAATAATGAAATACTTAGAAATATTAATAATATTTTATGTTCACATCTGCCTTTGTATCTTATAAAATATTATAAGATAGTCTTCAAATAAAAAAAAATCTGAAAGATAGATAAAGCTTACTGGAATTCATTCAATTCAAGTAGAAAAGCTATTTTTTAATACATTTCTATGCTTTAGCAATAAAGCACTCAATGAAAATGTTTCTGTTTCCCAAAGATCATAGTTTCACCTCTCCTTTAGGCTCTGATACAATGATCAGTTTCTGTATTTAGTGCAAGACTGGAGTGCACATTACAATAAAAATGTTCTTGATCTGACACAGTGACAAAACCCTGTCACATTCAGATGCTTCTCATGTCTATGGGCTAAAACTAACACAGCATGTAAACACTGAGTTAGTAATTAAATTCTAATCTGTATTAAACTCAGTGATGTCTGCATCACATGGCTACAAATAAACAACGAACTTTGTGGAAAACACTAGTAACACAACATTATACTAAGTATAGTCTCCTCTGCTAAAGCAGTTAAAAATGGTGGCATTGTTCTAATTGCAGGGTTCTTTAGCCATTAAAAAGACTTTGCAAGTGTGCTCAGCCTCCTCTGAACAATAAGAGATTTCTACTGAGGTGTCTTTCTGTTCATATTTGATAACACATAGGTGTGCCTTATCTGTTGAGATCATATTATTGCTCAGCAGGTGTAAGTCGATATCACTTTGTTCATGTCAGTTGTGTGCCTTTTAAAACTTGTGAATATGACCTATGATAGGATTTAGAGCCAAACTCTACAGGATTGTAGTTTGTTAAAGTGATTTACCCTATTTACATATAATTTGAGCAAATTAATATTTTTGGAAGCATACTTTGAGGAGAACCTATTAATACAAGCATTCATACTGTGCTCGTCTGTGTGGTATGTCTGCTTCTTACATAATGAGCAGGAAATAAAAGAAAAAGGAAAGAATTGGTTGAATCAGTTTCTTCAAGCTTCAGCAGTGTGCATTCACAGAAAAATAAATCATCGTGCTATCTAGTTTGCTTTCACTATCCTGAGTCAAGAGAAAACATTTACTGTGTGTGATTTTTCTATGAAAAGGCAAGAATATATGAAATGCAGTGCATGCCCATTCTGCACTATAGAGTATTATACCCCTTTGACACACCTCAGACAAAGTAAATGGAAATTGCACTTTTGTGGCTCAGGGCACATAATTTTAGAAGATAGGATGCACCTCTTGACAGAAGAAGGCTTGAAATATGCATGAGCATTCTTCTGAGAGTTTTCCGTCTTCTGGAATTAACATAGTAAGTATTTTAGCAGATACATCAGGTTAAAAGAGTAAGAGAAGATGTTCAGCCCTTGGTGTAGTCTCTCACTGCAGTAAGTCTTTTACACAAAGTGTGCAAGTAGGCACAGAAGGGGACAATAACACTCTAGTCATGTTTGGGTTTTTTTTTAGTTTTAAACATTAAGGAGCACCCTTTCTCTGCCATACTTCATTTCAGAAATCTCAAAGCCTCAGTTCTTGGTCCTCTCCTCTTTGCTGCCATAACCATGGCTCTGTCATGGGCTAGAAACCAAACTGGGTATTTCCAGTCACATGAACATGAATCATTACAATTTGATCTTAAATGTCTGCTTTAGCAACTCTAAATACCATTTAGATCAGACACAGAAAGCATTACCTAACATACATTACCTGGGGGTAACAAGGAAACATAACAGAAAAAGAAATTGTTCATATCTTATCATCTTTGCAGACCTGTGTTGATTGGTGCATTCATGCCAATAACATGTAAAACATTTCACATTTTTTAGCTAAAGAAGCAGGTTTTTGATGTGGCTGTCACACAAAAAAAAGGACTGCTGCCTTCCTTTTCAGCACAAAATCTTATAGTGATGGTGTAAATGATTTGACAGAGGACCTGGCATAAAAATAGAATCATGATCTCTCTAGGATGGCTTTGGAAAACACTGTCTGAGATAATTTCAAAAAATCTTTTGACTTACAATTTGCATTTTTAATCTTCTGGTAAAAATGGAAATATATCTCAGATAGTGTTAGTCCCATTTAAGAGGATATTCTTTCTAAGACTAGATTAGAGAAAATGAAAGAAGCTTGTTTTGTGTTTGGCAATGAGAAAAAAATACCTTGAACTACCATCACAGACTGCTTGCATACAGAATTGCATAACTCTTGAAAAAGATATCTCTGGATTTTCTCAACAGCGAGAAATTACTATATGTTACTTAGATGATTTAGTGGGAGAATACTTTTGTTTTTTAATAAACAATCAACAGATTTGTATTCTGCTTTGTACTTCTACAGATGCTGAAGTGAACTAAAGATGAAGTTAAGAGTTTAATCTTTCCTGGCATATATTTCTGGAAGCAAGTGTTATAGACTTGTCCATAACAACCATACAAAAGGAGGTAGAGGAAGGTAATTAAGGTCCCCCTTTACCAACAAAATTATGTTACCTGCCATCCTTCAAGAGGCCAGATCTTGTTTACTATGATTCGTCACTGTATAGGTTACATTTTAAGAATCCAGAGCAGTAATTTTTATAAATTTCCTTTAGTCACAGAACAATGGCTATTATTGATGGAGGGCTACACACCTCCAAAGTGGAGGAGAGCATGAAAGTAGGTGGCTTGATACTTCCTTGACAACTAGTGAAAACTTTCATTAAAAACAAGTTATTTGTTGATAACATGGAAATCTACATATGAATTTTGTGGATAACCATTTTCTTTTAGCCCAGAAAATGGCATGAACATAGCTTCATTGACACTTTAATAGGATATGTCTCACCTAACTTCAGTTGTGTGAGAATTACATGTTCAGCCTAAGGTGATTATATAGATAGCTCTTTAGTCACTGAAGATATTTTCAGTGTGGGCCATTATAGCCAGAAATAGATTTCTAATACAGAATAGGATTAATTCCCTCTGGGTGTGCTCATTTCTCTCCACAGGTTAGAGCACAATGACAAGTCCAAACTAGGCACACAGTTAAGTGACATAAATCCTACTTCTAAATGAAAAAACACACATAAAGGAGAGGATGACATTTTAATTTTATTAACTCTCCTTCCGGAATTAGTTTGAATATATTGTCTTGAGATGTTTATTCACCAGATGTTTGTTCATCACAACCTCTTATTTAATTTATTTCATGAATATGTGTCTATTGACCACTGAAAATGAAATTTTGTCCTGTGTTAAACAGAAAGTAGGGTCTGCAGCTGCTCTAAAATAAAACTGCTGAATGATGAAGAGATGCAGAGCTTGTGCACTATAACATGCTGAGTAGCATGTTCACATTTCTTCAGTCAGGTGAAGAAATCCAATCCCATGAACTTCAAAGCAGGTAATGTTTTAGCCATGAAGCCATTTGATTATCCAGATTTGCCACCATAGAAGAGAAAAACTTTTAAAATATACCCTAAATTATGCCAAATTATACTCAGTCCTTTCCCAGTGAACAGCAGAAGCTGAAAGAGTGGCAGTACTTCCAACAGATGAAAATTGAGAAGAAATCTTGGCTCAAGACACACTTTTGATCCTTCCTCCCTATTTTACCCAGGAGATAAAAAAGGAAGACTAAAAGATCCCATGTTCTCTCCCTGATTCCTGAGCCTGCTTTGTAGCAGACTGCATGGCATACTTTAACCTTGGACCTGAAATGATCTGTGCTAGTTGATAATAGACCTTACAGGGTTGTTAACCAGTAAGAATTTGCATCAGCATTGTAGCCTTCCAACAGCTGTCCACACAAAGCAGGTTACTTGCAGAAAGATTAAGTAAGAAATAGATTTATAGCCATATTTCTGCCTGATGCTGAAAAAATGGATGGAATAGAACAGACAATATGGTCTTTTATACTCACATCTCTTTCAATTTCCCTTAAACTGAAACATTTTAAAATGGATTTATAATACAGACTTGCTCTTGTACAAGTTCTTTTATTCAGAATAACAACACAGAATAGGAATGGCTGATGACACCCATGATCTACCATAGAACATTAGGAATTGTTACCTCATTCAGATAATAAGGGATATTTTTTTTATCCTATTACAAATTTTACATTCAGTAATG